>JAPYZK010004060.1:0-11584 GCA_030522785.1 Platygaster equestris
GGTTATGTTTACTTTATTTATTTGTTTGTATAAAAAAATATGTTGATTATTTCTTAGAACTTTACAAATAGTAAGTTTGATTCTGGTCGTATTAACAATTTTTCTTATTATTGTAAATAATTTTCAACAATTGTTGCAAAATTACAAAAAAATTTGCTATTTATTGTACTTGACATTTTTTTCATACTATTTTTTGCCATATTTGTAATGTTCGTCATTCTACCAAAAATTCTCATGTTACGTAAAATTAAAATTTGTTTCATTTTTTATTATTATTCAGTTTTTTAAAGTGATCACTCAGTATTAAAAAAAAAAAATTATATTGCCGAATTCTTGTCAATAATTATCAATCATTGTTTCCTCATTACAAAAAAGTTAAATTAAATTGAATAAATTAGATAATGATATGAATGAAATATAAATATTTATAAATACATTTTTCATTTTATGAATAATTTTTGTTCATTGATCATCAGATTATTAATTATTTTTTTATCTTTTATGATTATGTCATATTTATTTCATTTACATAATTCAGCTTGAAGATGAAGATGAATTTTATTTATGAAAAATTTATTTAATTTCATTAATGTCAACAATGTTTTGAAACCATGACTGAATTTTTGATCATCTTTTTCTTATTTCATGGCTCATTATTTATCACTATCATTGTGATAAATTTAGTAAATTATCTAACAGTAGAAATGATAAATGATATAAAAATTATTAGTAAATTTTTTCATTTCTCCATTTCATGTCATTGACACTAGAAATTTTTGTAGCAATCAAACATTTCCTGGAAGATCCGAAAGAACCGCTTCTGAAGCGCCAAAGACTGGCTGAAAACGCATTTGCCTCCAGCGAACTCGAAATTCATCAAAAAGGAGATGTCATTTTTAACTCGCTGTGCAATCAGATTCCAAAAAACCCTAAGTTTTGGCATACTCTGCAAAACTGCATCGACTCGACGAATTTCACCGACGAATTGAAGCTCAAACCTGAAAATAAAAAACTACTGGTTGATTTAATCTCAAATGAACTCCAGAATGACTCGAAAAATTGCAAAAAAGCACTCAACATACTTCACACGATCCTCAAGAACTCAATTTTCAATAGTCATTTAAAAAAAAACTTGAAGGAATTTTCAGACCTCACTGTTAATTTGTTTACGTTCACTCAAAAAAGTTTGGTAAAGTCGGAAGAAATCAAAATTTTAAGTTTAGATTGTTGTAAATGTTCTCTAGAAATTTTAGAACAATTTGGTAAAGAATCAAAAAATGTAGTAGGAGAAGTGTTTGTCGAAAAACTCTTATTTCCCCTGGCAAATATTGTAAATTCGGAGGTATCAAGTATTTTCGATGACATTGCAGTTCAGAGTCACAAATTGATCCAGTTACTTTTCTTTTCCAAACAAAATACTCGAAGTTACAAAAATCTTGAAATCGAAGATGAAGCAGTTTTGTTCAAAATAAAAGACCAAATTCCAGGTTCGAACTTTGAAAATATTTTTGCAGTGTTCACTCTGATTTCTCGGACTTTGATTAAAAGTTACAAAAGTGAGACTGAAGTGATCGATTTTATTTTCCGGAAATTCTTCGAGATTTCAGGAAAACAGAAACTCAAAATTTTTAACATTTTCGCAAACTTTCTTACCGAAGTTGCACTTGATTTTGAACACGAAATCGAAAACTTGACCCTTAACCAATTTTTGGAGAAAATCGTGGATAAAGTTGTAAAGTCGAAAAAATTGTCCTGCACTGAATATGAAGTTTTGGTGAGAATTTCGGTTCTGAATCCCATGATTATAGAGAAGAAAAATCAAGACATTTTGGGCAGAATTTTGGTAGAGAATAATTTGTCTGAGGAGGATAAAAAGTGGAGGGAGAAATTTTTTGAGGAGCTTTTTGAGGTGACAGTCCGTTTGAGGCTGGAACATAAATTCGTCTCCTGGATTTTTATGGCCTTGAAAAAATCATTGGGAAATGATTTCGACGATGGAATTTCGGATTTTAAGATTTTGGGAGAGGGCGTTTTGGAAAAATTTGAAAATCATTTGGGTGGACTCAACAGCAAACACGCTTTGAATATTTTTTTCACTTTGCTGTTTCATCTGAAAAACGATTGTGTCGAAGTTTGCCAAGAAAATTTTTCGGGTGAGTGACGTACATCAAAATTCATATGTTTAAATTTTTTTTCAAAATTGAATTCTATATGAATTTCGAAATGGTTTTATTTTTCAGGTGGAGTTATTTTGACCCTGAAAACAATTACGGAATTCGTAGTTGCATATCTTCGAGGAGTGCGAATTTTCGATCACACGATTTCTGTGGATTCGCAAAAAAAATTTGTTTCGTCGTTGATGGAACTGAAAAATTTATTGAATTTGTTGCTCGAAAAATTGTTGAAATCCGAAAGCAAAGAAAATTTGGCCACTGAAAGTTTGCTGGAAATGGCTTTTTTCTTGGCCGAAGTTATGAATTTAATGAAATTTTATGCTCCGAATTCGATTGATTTGCAAGAAGATTTTCTATTTTCAAAAGAGCAATTTAAGGCATTGAAAAAAACATTTTCTGACGACGACAAATGTCAAAATTTATTGGTAATACACGTTAATTTTTTTTATTTTGTCGTTTTCACAATGTAACTATAAAAAGTTGCAACATTTTGATGTGAATTATAAAATCAGTTTTCTATTTTTACAGGTGAAGTTGAAAAACTTGAAAAGGAAACAGGAATATTTCCAGGAAGAAAATTGTCGACAAGTGAAAAATTCTTCTGCTGAAGTAGCAAAAACAGTTTCAGTGATGGCAAAGGAAAAATTCAAAAAACCTAAAAGTAACTTGGGAAATTTAAAGATCGACGAGTATTTTCATGAAATGGTATATTAATTTGTTAAATTCGTGTTTTTGAATTTTTATTTACATGAGATTATTTTTTATTTGCATTATTATTCTATTATTCTTTCAAATTCAAACTTGAAAATGATCGAATCAATTGATGTGAATAAAAAAGAAATCGAAAAACGTAGATTTATTGACGAAGTTGATAAAAATTGACATTTTTTCAGGAGGCATTTCTGAAAGACCCTAAAATCGAGGCTACCCAAGAAATTTTGACAGTCTTGTCAATTTTGATTTTCCGTAGAAAAGATTACGTCGCAGGAAAACTGCCACCGTTGATAAAAGTTTTATCTGAAGTTGCTAAAATTGTGATCGACGAATCGAGGAACGAAGCAACAATTTTGGAAAAGAAAGATTTTGTTGTTTTGATGCTCGAAATCAACAAGTACGGTTTTTTTTTGAATTGCTATGTTATTTTTTATAAAAATTTGTGAAACTATATTTTGATTAGTATTTAAATTAAAATTGACCAGAAAACATTTAGAAGCAATATTTTTCGAATTGATGAATAATATTAATATCGTTTAATTGGAATTTTGAATACTGAAATTTGATTTTCAATCGACTTTCGTGAAAAAAATTTCATTAAAATAAAAATTAGACATTTTCTATACCCATTACCAAAATCAAAAATTTTTTAACCAATAAATATGAAGCTTTCTGGAAATCTGAAAATTTCTATTTTTTTCACGTACACTTCCCTTGATATAATATTTATTATTATAATTTTTTGCAGAGTCGTAATTGGTCTAATCAAATTAGGAAAAGACATCAAAAGACTGTGCCCTTATTTATTGGCTGATTTTATTTTTTGGTACTCGAAAGGCATCGTTCCTTTTTATGTCAAGGTGAGAAATGTTTATTCATCCTGTCTTTAATTTTCCCATATTTTTATTTTCACATAAAATGTGATGTAACTAAAAAGTATTACATCAAAATAAAAAAAAATAAAAACTTACCTAATATTATAATTAATATAAATTAATTAATAAAAATTATATAAATAACATAATTATATGTATAAAAAATATATAATATTTATTATAATAAATTTAAATTAATATAAAAAGGAATACATTTTTTGTTTTCACAAAAAAGACAAGTTATTGATAAAAATGCAAATTTTAGGAAACTTTGGAAACAACAATCGCGCATATGTTCAGTGTATGTGATCAACACGCGATCGCATTTTTGTCGAGATGTTTGCCGAAAGGAACACAAGAAATTTTCAAAACTTTCCACGCGAACTACAAAAAGTTCCACAAATTCACTGGAAAAGTATGAAAAAATTGACGATTCGACACTGTACATAAATTACGGAATAAACAAGAAAGTAATTTTGCTATTTTCTTGTTTTTCTACAAAAGCTATTTATTTAATGATAAAGCATTTTTAAACAAAAATGTTTCTAAAGTTATCTTGGTAAGTCATCGAAGTTTTGTATTCTGACAGTGAAAAATATTTTCTCGTCTAAAAAAATGTGAAAAATTTGAGAAAAGTGACAAATTTTTTCTTGTCTAAAAAAATTGAAATTGGTTTATTTCATGTTGAATTCTTTCTACACTCGCAATTTTTTAACAGATCTCGGTCGAAAATAAACCTTGCCAGTGCAAAATCTCCGATTCCAGAAAGAACATTGATCATTTTTGCAATATCGTTGACACTTTTCATTTGTTCGTTCAAAAAATTTGTCACTAAGAAGTCACTAGTCACAGAATCGCCGTATTTCTGGGCAGTGGAACTCAAATTGTCTAGATTTTCGGTTATTTTAGTTTCCAAATTCAGCGCCATCTAATACGAGAAATTTTGTTAGAACATTTCTTGTAATCAAAATAATCCCTAGCAGACATGTTTGCTTAAAGTTTACATGCCAATTCGTCTGCAAGTGCATGTTAACATTATGTAAACTGTTAACATAAAATTTACGTAAATAACAGATAACATAAAAATCTCTGCTGATAAGTTTAAATTATTTTTCATTACGTTGAATGCAAAAAGTGGACATTTCCAGTCTTTCCAATCTTGTGTTTCTGGGATTTTTATTTCGTGTAAACAAGCGCAACCGCCTCGCATTTTTACATAATTTATTAATTTTACTGCGTGGCAGTATTCCTCGTGGTGCATTTGCATAAAATATTTTTCGCAGCCTGCTAGAGCGACGTCAACTCTGCCGAAATAATTCGCCTGAAATTATAATTTTTGAAATATTGATCACCTGAGAAATTTTTTACACATTTTTGAGAAACATTCTTTTCACAAAGATGAAGAGATTAATAATCGACATGTTTTTTCATTTCTTATAGTTCATTAATTATTACGACGAAATCTAATGCCTCGTGCAATTTTGAACGATTGCAATTGAAACTTACGACTTGCGACTTACAGGGGTTACAAATTGTAACCGTCTTAAGTCGTCTGCTACATTGACAGCAATCTATCGAATAATGCAATCAAATTCCTGAACTGATTGAAATTGAGTAAAATTGTTCTTATTTGCCGCAAAACATATATACGCCTAGAAGAAATATTAAACAAATTGTTGAAAAACTTATCATTATATAATTTCAAAGATTCGCGACTCACGATTCATACAAAAACGCGCGAAGTTCCAAAATGCGATTCGTAACCGTTAGTAAGTCGTAACGGTCAAACTGCGCCGCCATATTGGAAAAAGCCATACATGGGTAGAATGGAATTTCCAAAGCATCAACTTATGAAATTCACTATTTCCACACCATTTCGATAAAAATTAATGTTCTTATTCAGCATTAAACTCATGTGGAATTTGGGAAAACAGTGAACGAATTGTTCCAAAACTGATCTCCCCCCCCAAAGGCTCGTGACTCACGACTCACGTTTCGCAAAAATGAGCGAAATTCCAAAATGCCGACTAACCATGGAAAGATAGCAATAAAATGCGCCAAATTCGCGATTTATTTGCATGTTCAACAGATTCTCAATTTTCGGGTGAAATTGGTAATTGAAGCGGTTTTCGGCTGGCCATTTTTTTGTTTTCCCGTCACAAAATTCATTTGTATTTTTCGTACTATCACCGCACAGTGTGGGAACTTCTGTACTGTAGGGCATAAGCAATTGATGATTCCCTGATTTCCTGGCGTAATTGAGTAGGTGCTGCAAAATGCTGGTCCAGGCGAAAACAAAGAGATTGAATACGAGAACTAGTAAGTTTTTTTTATTTATTTCTAAGTTAACTTACGGAATTGGAATATTTCGCATCATTGTTTCAATTATTTTTGACACTTCTAGTCAGTTCAATTTTACAAACTTTAAGGGAGAGATGACTGAAGCGAATTTCAATTGTTTTTTCCTTATATAGGGTGTATGTACAGTTTATTTAGTTCATTATCATGTAATACGTGTAATACTATAAATAAACTGCATATATACTCTGTATAAAGGATTTTAAATTTGCCGCGCGAGGGGTACCTACCCAGGTATAGGTTGTTAATTAAATACAATTAAGTCTATTGACTCATCGAGTGAATCAGTTGAGTCAACTGATTCATGAACACTCACGGAGTCAACACTAAACATAACATCAAATTCGGAAAAACTCCAGTTTTTTTTTCTTTTTGAAAGGAAAGTAATCAGTGAAATAGTGAACATGAAATTGGATTTATACAATGACATTGTTGGAACAGTGAGAAATTTCAGAGGTTTGTCGAAAGATTGTGCGAAAAAACTGATCGAAAAGTACAACGAGTGAGTGATTTTCGGGTTTGTTTATATTGTTGGTAATCATATGTTCGATGTTTTTTTTTACTTTTTTCAGAGTTTTGTTTATTTTGAAGATGGGTATATATCACGCCTATAGAGAACTCTGAAAGTTATTAATTTATCAGGTTGAATGTTATTTATTAGTAGGTGATCTAGTTAAGATTTATTAGATCCAAATTAGTGATCAAATCAAGTAAATCAATTTTAAAAATAATTTAAAATGTGAACGAACGAATTAGACACTGATATGTTCAAAATTTTCTATGTACAAATCTTTTATTTCAAAATCATATGTATTCACGAAAGTTTTTTTTGAATGCTGTCTTGTTTCGAAAAAAGATGATGTCATTATTAATTGCTCTAATTATTTTTTTCCAGTGTTCCGGCAAATACTTTATACAGCATTTTATCAGCAGAAGTGCAAGAAAGTGTTAAGAGCAGATACTACAAAATATTTTCGTCAAGAACAAATTCTTACAATGTGTAATTATTTTTATACATATTTCTTGTCATTCCTTGTCCTAATTGTCCAACAGTTATAATCGATGAAAAATTCAGTTTTGAACGATTCTGAAGTATCAATTTGTATAGCAATAAAACAATTGTATTCTCATTAATTATGCCAAATTATTTCGTTGGTGAAATATTGCAATCCTGATATTTTGAATTTTCAGAATTAAAAGGGAAAAATTAGGAACACATTTCCTAAAACCCGAAAAATTTTTTTAAAAATGAGTAATTTAGAGAAATATAAAATTATGCACACTATTTTGATTAAACTTGTAACAGACAATTGTAATTATCAACCAATCATGTAAGAATGAACAAATTTACTGAAATCGTATGTAATATGTATAAAAAATCATATCACTTTCAACATTGAAAAAATGATTAACAAGTTAATGATGGTCCACAGCAAATAATTCATTATTTTTAGATATCAAAAATATAAGCAAACAAACTCCATGCCTGGAGTTTTGTTAAAAATTGCTGAAAAATGGGACATTCCACCAGTATTGTTGGCTCGTAACGTGCTGGAAAAATTTTCTGATAGCAATGAACAGGAAGGTGAAATTAAAAAATATTGATGTTAAAAAATCAGCTACTTTTCTTATAAATTCATGATTATAATTGTCTTAGTCTTTGATAATTTAAACGAAATTAAAACCAGAAATTCACAAAAATCAAACTACATTTTGAAGTTAGAAATGTGTACACGAAGAAAAAAATTTTGTTTAATAATAAAATTTTTCTTTCATTTTCAGCAAAAACAAAAGACATAAGTCTTCAGTTAAAAGACACAACTCTGATCGAGGATCCAGAACTGGCTCAAGAAGTATTTTTGGTATTAAAAAAGACAAAAAAATCATAAAATTTTATGAAATTTGTAATGCAGAAAATCAACGGTCATTTGATTTTTCAGTGTGTTCTCTACGACAATCAGTATGGACCAATATCTGACGCGATTGGACAGTACGTCAAATTTTGAATCTTGAATTTATTAAAAAAAACTTTTTTTCTATTTATTTTTCTGTTTCAATCTTGTTTGTTCTCCTTTTTCAGTTCGATTGGCCATGAATACGAGCTTAAACTCAAACACAGTCTTTTAAAATTCAACATTGCCTTCGTTGGCCAAGAACATTTGCAATCTCGAGGTTACGACAAAACCCCAGATGTAAAATTGGAAGTTCCCATTGCTGTAAACGGTTTCGTTGTAAATTGGATTGAATCCAAGGGCAGATTCGGCAGTCAGAAAATCCATGAAAAAAACGTCAAAAGTCAATTATCTTCGTACTGGAACAGATTTGGCCCTGGTTTGGTTATTTACTGGTTTGGCTTCCTCGACAATTTGGTCCAGTCCAATGAAAAAAGATTTATCATTATGGACCACTTTCCAGAAGAAATTACTTACATGGACCCTAGTTTGATTTCGCCAAATTTTTTGTAATTTTTTGAAGGGATTAATTTGTGCATAGAAATAAAAGTTATTTTTCATAGTTTGTGCGAGAATTGGAGAATTTTTGCATTGAGATTCTAATGTATTTTTAATTATTTGTTATTTTTTATTTACAAATTCAAATATTAATAATTATATTCTGAAAGTATAAAACATTCTTAATATGATGAAAATATTTGGAAATTTTTCTTTTGTATACAAACTTGAAACGCAGTGTATATTACTTTTATTATAATTTATGTTAACTTTTTGCAATTTTAGCGGAATTTTAAATTTCATGTTCGCCAACCATAAAAAATTCAGGTTACGTACTGCCAACCTTGATAAACAAAATGCATGTCATACGGACTACCAACATTGAAAAAAACAAACAAAACGATTACGATATTTACAAGTTTACAACAGATTACATCTGTAACTTCTTGTTGCGGAATAATTACAAAAATAGAAGTGATGTTTTCGTTTCTCGCGAGTTCTCGACCCGGTTACGAATAATTTCCAAAATTTTACGTATTCTATAATTATTTTTCATGAGATCATTTATCGCAAAAACATTGTACTCATCGTCGGCTGACAATTAAGTGACAAAGGTTTGCATTTACTTTCATTATTTATCAATTTATGATTAATAAAAAATTTACGTCTTTTAATTTTTTTATCATTTCATTCACGGAGAATATTTCGAATAATTGTCAACATTTTGGCAACGGCTTTTAAAAATTGTGCTCGTAATTAGTATCTAATTAATTCTTCACCCTTATTTTTTAGCAGAAGTGAGATCGTCTGAATATTGGAAATATTATAAAAACCGTAAATGTTGAAATTAAAATTATAAGTTTGAAGAACTCAGATAGACAAATGTTTGAATTAAATTTTAAGTGTGTTTATTTTATTTCATTCGTCGTTATTAGTTCACTATCTTCTTTTAAAAATCATTGTCTTATTTTGCCCAAACCCTTAATTTTCAGAAAATGGCTGAAACTTCCGCAGCGTCCATGACGCAATGCTATGAAAACTATGTAGTTGTCGACGTTGGCGCCAACCTGACGAATAAAAAATACGCCCGAGACCTGGACAGCGTCGTCCAAAGGGCCAAGGATGCAGGCGTCCAAAAAATCATGGTCACTGGATCCAGCATCCGAACATCCAAAGAAGCCCTGCGGCTCACCCGGATTTACCCCGGGACTTTGTACTCCACAGCTGGTGTTCATCCCCATGACTCCAAATCCTGGGAAAATCCGGACACCCTCCAGGAACTCGAAAGTATCGCCAGCAATCCAGAGTGCGTGGCGATCGGAGAGTGCGGACTGGATTATTCCAGGGATTTTTCAGAGCCCGAGACTCAGAGATCGGTTTTCAGGTTGAACAGATGTCATATTTTTATATTGGAAATTTATACATTGCACAACCTAATATGAAATAACAATTAATATAAATTAATATAAATTCGTTAGACCCGACATGAAATTGGGAGGTCCTGGGTTCGATCCCCGGCTCGGTGGTTTTTTTTTTCGCAAAAACCATTTTACTTGCCAAATAATAACAAAAATAACTCCCGATATCAAAAAACATGGATTTTTTTTTTAATTAATGTAAAATTTTTCCATTACAGAAAACAGGTAGAACTTGCAATCCAATTGAACAAACCATTGATTGTTCATGAACGACAAGCGCAAAAAGATGTTTTGCAGATTTTGGATGGTTACTCGAATTTGCCCCCAATTTTGGTGCATTCTTTTGTCGGTTTGGCGGAGGAAGCAAAAATTTATTTGGAGAGGGGGTTTTACTTGGGAATTACAGGGTATACAAAATGTTGACAACATATTTACTCTATACTTTTTTACAAGGGAAGTTTTGAAGTTTAGAAATTTTTGAAATTGTAGGACTTTGAAATTTCGAAATAGTGAAGTTATGGAACTTCTAAAGCTTTAGAATTGTGAATTTTCGAAGAATTATGAGGTTGTGATCGCTGGGAATCATGACTCTCAACTTGGGAATCATGACTTCCAAATTGGGAGTCATGCGGAAGTCGACTCCCATGACTCCCATTTATCGGAGAGTGAATCGCCCCTCGGTTTGCAATTTTCTAGGTATCTGTGCAAGGACAAATCTGACAGTGGAGTTCGACAGTTGCTCGAAGAAGGGATCGCGCCTTTGGACAAAATTTTATTGGAGACTGATGCACCTTTCAATTATCCAAATACAAGGGCTAGTAAACTCCCCGCTCATGTGAAGGAAGCTTTGACAGAGAGGTCAATGACATTTTTGCAAAGATACTGCACTTTTCAAAGGAACGAACCTTGCGCTCTGCCTGCAATCGTAGAGATGGTAGCGGCATTCATGAGAAAAAAACCTGAAGAAATCGCACTTGCCACTGCGTTCAACGCATTGAAAATTTTTGGGTTGAATCAATAATTGTTGTATATTTTATATTTCGCAACTAGTAGGACAGTAATTTTTCAACGAATATCAAAATTCTGTCACATGCGTTGCGAACTTTATTTCATCTTATGACGTAAAAAAATGATAACAGTGGAAAAAAACGCACTTTATCCAGAGTTGAGAGGTTATTATTCCACTAGTTGCAAACTTTATTTACCGTACAACGTGGAAAAAGTACTACGAATTTTGTCGAAAAATTTACTGAATTAACTGGGCACACCTTGTGATATCGAATACAATTTTTTCATGAAAATAGGTGCTACAACCCAAAAGTTTGGGGAATGTTAACTGATTTTACCACTTCTTTTGTGATTTTCGAAAATACGCGTTGTTAGTTTAATAATTAAGACATGGCAAATTTCAAGTCTCAAATTTCAATTGCAATTATGAAATTGATTGTTCGTTTTTCAAGTACGTCGTAATTTTCATTCTTGGCTCTCGTAATATATAGTAGTAGTAGTTTATTCATACCCTTGTCGGGTTTATGAAGTTTTACATAAAATTACAAATGCTTTATTTTTAATCTGTGCAGTTTCGGTTTTATCCT
>JAPYZK010004061.1:0-10965 GCA_030522785.1 Platygaster equestris
GCGCAAGCGCTGACCTGGGAGCTCACCCGCCCGTGTATGTGACTAACACACTTGAAAAAAACTCGACTAGATTTCGAGCGGAGTGAGTACCCCCTGACTATAGTTGTGAGTCAATCGCACAGCTGACTCGATTCTACTACGCACGCGCGCTCACGACCTAAAAAAAATCTGACATTTCGTGTGTCAAACGCAAAGAAAATTTGCGTTAGCTTTGCTCCTCCCGAAACCGGAAATAATGCCACAAACGTCGTGATTCTATATTTCTATACAAAATGTAATAGTGCCATTCGCGATAACCGTTACGAAACGTGACCTTCTTGTCGCGTCAAAATTTTCATCTCTCTTTCGCCCTACTCCTCGCGTTTTCGTCTTTACCCTTTCGGCCCCACCGCTGTCGCTATTCGCCTATCGATCCCGAAAGATCCGCGATGTATTATTTCATTATTTTTGCAATTCCAACATGCTTGTGAAACTTGTTTTTCGTGATTTTGGGAGAAAAATCGCGACGAATCATGGAAATCGTCGGGGACTATGAGTACAACACGAAAGACCTCATTGGCCATGGGGCTTTCGCTGTTGTTTTCAAAGGCAGACATCGTAAAGTGAGCTAACATTTATATTTTATTGTTGCAACATTTCATAGATTACGGTGACAAAAAGCTTTAGTTTTTTTTCTTCATTGTAGTGCTTTATAGCATAGATCGATTTTCAGTTCAGGAGATTGACAGGAATATTATTACTGTTTTTAGCAAACTTCTAGTTTGAAATATGTTTTGTTTAATGTTTGAAACCAGTATTTAAAAAGTACAATTAATTTTCAAAAATAATAATATAATCATTGATATTGTCGCTTATATTTGTAATGTTACATTTTTGTTGCAGAAACCAAATGTCGTCGTGGCAATCAAAAGCATCACTAAGAAAAGTTTATCCAAGTCCCAAAATTTACTTGGCAAGGAAATAAAAATTCTGAAGGTAATTTTATAATTGTTTAAAAAAATATATTAAGGCTAGTGAGATTTTCGTTGAGTTTTTCCCATAAGTTAAAACCCAAAAATGTTCATTCCAGTTCATTTGGCATGATTTTCTTTTTGCAGGAACTCACCGAATTGCACCATGAAAATGTCGTGGCCCTTTTGGATTGCAAGGTGAACATTTCATAAACAACTTTAAGAGTTGAATAAGTTTGTCAGTGATAACAGAAACAATATGATTTCTTTATAATTACTTCGTTGAGTTGATACGTAATGTGGAATGTTTTCAGGAATCTAGTCTCAACGTCTTCCTGGTCATGGAGTATTGTAACGGTGGAGATTTGGCTGATTATTTAGGTGGTACGTCAATTTCATGACAGTCAATTTCTCTTCTGTTCCAAGATTCGCCAACTTCTCGTGAAGTATTTATCAATTCTGAAAGTGATGAATATTTTCAACAAGATTTTTTTCTTGATTTCATGTATAATTTGAAAGGAGGTAGAAAGAAAAAAATAACTCATAATTTTTTAAATCACTTGAATAAATATGAAAAATTTATGTATCCTTTTATTGAACTCTGAAAACAATTTCTGAAATAGCCAAAGGAACGCTTTCTGAAGACACGATTCGTGTTTTCCTGAAACAACTCGCTGGAGCAATGAAAGCATTGCACGCGAAAGGAGTCGTTCATCGTGACCTGAAACCACAAAACATTCTACTTAGTCACAGTTGTGGAAAAACGTGTCCTCAACCGCATCAAATCACATTAAAAATTGGTAATACATTGTACTTTCATTAATACATAAAATAACATTTTGTCCAAAGTTTGAAAATGCAGTCTCACGAGACATGATGCTATTTCGCAGCGGATTTTGGCTTCGCTCGATTTTTACAAGATGGAGTAATGGCTGCAACTCTTTGTGGTTCCCCGATGTACATGGCACCAGAAGTCATAATGTCGCTTCAGTACGACGCTAAAGCTGATCTTTGGTCACTTGGGACAATAGTTTTTCAGTGTCTCACAGGAAAAGCTCCCTTTCAAGCACACACTCCGCAAGCTCTGAAAATGTTTTACGAAAAAAATGCTAACCTTGGCCCCAAGTGAGTCAGGATTTTTAAATTGTGTTTATAGATTTTACGATTTATCAGCTTTTCAGAGACTTGCAAATGTCGTTTTAGAATCATGTACAAAATGCGACTTTGAGACAATTATGAAGAAAAATTTACCCTATCGTAATAAAAAATTGTAACGTATTCAAAAAATGTATGAATGGTCTGAAGATAAAAAGGAACTTTTGCAGAATTCCATCAGGAACATCGGAAGAATTGTCGCACCTTTTGATGGGACTCTTGAAACGAAACGCTCGCGATCGAATGGCTTTTGACGAATTTTTCGGCCACGCTTTTCTTCAGGGTAACAGGTCAAGTCCGAGTCCTGTTCCTGCAGAATTATTACCGGCTTCTTCTCCAGGAAGAACGTCAGCAGCAGTTATTATTACTCCTCTTTCTGCAATAAACGCTCCTGCTGCAGCTACTGCGGCTGCTGCAGAGCCCAGGTCGAATTCCAACATCAATAGCCCTTGTTCCAGCCCCGAAGACGATTTTGTACTCGTTCCCAATGATTTGAGCAGTGACATGGATAATAATACTCATGCTCAGCAGATAAAGTTAGTCCAGAAATATAATCATACACTGTAATCGTTTGAATATTTAATTTTCTCATGTAAAGTACGAGTTTTTAGATGTTTTTAGATTTTAAGATTTTAGTACTCTGATGTCACATAAGTTTGCACCTCAATTGTGCACTTTTCGATTTTTGAATCTTGATTCCACACATTTTTATCTTGTATTTTCTGAGTTTCTCATTTTCTGAATTCTGAACCATGGAGTTTTCGAATATGTATGCAATTTTTCGATTTCCCTGATTTCAATTTTTGGATCGTCAGTTTTCGTAACAAAAATTCACAAATTAGTTGGAATTAGTTAAAATTTTATGATGTAAGAATTTTTCTGATCAGTAATTTTCGAATTCCAATGTTGTATTTTACGATGTTTTTGATGAATTAATTGAAGTATTTCAACCTGTACGTTTATTACGTTAAAATTTTAAAGGTTTTATATTCTTCATTCCAAAGATGTTTCAATTCAGAAAATACGTAATATTCGACATTTCCAGATTTCCGTACTCTGCTGTCACAAGTTTTCATCGCCAATTGTTTGCTTACCAAATTTCAAATCTTGATTCCCCACATTTTTTATTCTTACCTCGTAAGTTGAAAATCTTTCATTTTCTGAATTTTCCAGATTTCGATTTTTCAATTCTTCATTTTTGTAACTAGAATCCACAATCTTGTTGAAATTTTACATTCTGAATTGGCGAATAACTCTAGTCAGTATGTTGTAATTCCCGAACATGAATGTTGTTTTTTAGAATGTTTTTTGTTTTCTTTTCTGTATTTTGGAGACATTTGAATTCGAAAAATGTGATGTTCGAGTACGTGAATTTAAATTTCAATATTTATAAACTGTCAAGTCGTGTTTCTGAAAGTTTGAAATTTTCCTTTTTTGCAAATTTTTTGATTGTATTAATACATTTGAATTTTCAAATTTGATGAAAATCAAAATTTTATATTGCATAAATAAAGTAAACATCGAAAATGATTGATTTACAAAATTTTTATTTTGTTGATTTTTGCATGGAAATCTTTAAGTTGTTGAATTATCAAATGTCAATTGTACGAAGTCGAAAAATATGTGCATTGATTCGACAATAATTATTGACAGATACATCAGACAAAACAGTCGAGAAGCTAATAACAGCCCGCCTCGGCCTTGTTTCTTGCCGATTTCGGAGCCGATTCCTGTGCCAAGCCAGCAGCAGCAAAGGAGCGTCGCTGCTGCCCAACAAGCTCCCTCTTCATCTCCCACGAGCAGCAACAGCAGCAAATCAGGAGGCAATAACAGCGTTGTTCCTCGATCCCAGCCCATTAGCATGAAATGTAGCATCGATTCCCACAGAAGCAGTCACGTCGTCGACATCGGCTCCCTCAGTCCACCGAGTGTCAAGTTCGTCATTGGAACACCACCTAACAGAAGGTCTCAATTCGCACTGCTTACAAAAATTGTTAACATTTGGAATATTTCTTATTCATCTCCCAATCATGTACTCTTTTCTTAGAAACGAAGAATTCAGTCAAATAAACCGTTAATCTTTCAATCGTGTTTCGAGAGCTCTGCAAAAATGCAACATTTGTTGCAAATATTATATATTATTGATTAAACTGAGAATGTATTTTCCAGATTGAGTGAAACACCACCACCACCAAACACTTGGCAAGTGAGTCCTGTGCAGGTGGTGCGTCATTCGCAACAACAATATAACGGCACAACGGCAAGTGGAAATTATTCCCCTTTGAGACGCTCGAGCGCGTCTTCGCCTTTGCTCACTGGACCACTTGCAGTTTTGGGTTCACCCACCACCAAAAATCTGCAAGACAATAACAACACTCTGCGACATTCTCCCGTTATTCCTTTTGGAACCAGAGCCATTACTCTTCCGGAAATTTCTGGTAATATAAATGACTCACATATTTCTGTGTAGTGAAAATTATTGTTTCATCGTTGTAGAGTTTGATTCATACTGATTGCACAATGATTTATATAAACTGCAACCGCATCATTGTACAGTCACGCATGAATCATGATTCATGTTTGTAAACCCCTGATTCACACGTAATTGTACAATGATTGACAAATCGTCGAATCATTGATACGGAAAATTGTACTTCAAAAGTAGGATTGAGAGAGTAGGTACGATAAAATATAGAAGAGCTAATAAAGTATAATAGAGTTATAGCATCAAAAGTAAACAACAACTTTCATTATATCCCTGCTGGGTCATTAGCAAGTTTGTGTAATGATATAACATTGCATATCATACCATTACAGCGATCAGAATCTTTCGAATATCGTGAACAAAACATCACAATTCAGAAAATGTTGAAAAAGTTTAGGAATTTCAAAGAAACTTCAACAACTTTCAACAGTCATGTACGAAAATTCCGAAAATTTTCAAAAATTTCGAAGATTTCGAAGAATTTAGAAAATTTTCACGAAATCCGCATATTTTCAGAAATTTCAGAAGTTTATGAGAATAACATAATTTATAAATATTCCCGAAAACTTGAACATACATTTTGGAAATTTTTAACAATTCCGAAAATTTTCAGAAATTTTAACCATTTTCAAAACTTTAGAAAATTTTCAAAAAATCCATAAAATTGAAAAAATTCCAACACTTTCCAAAAATTACATAATTTACAAAAATTTTTTGAGGACTTCAACAATTTCGAAAATATTGAACATTCTCAGGAATTTGGGAAATTTGAAAAATTTTCAACCATTTTCGAGACTTTGGAAAATTTTTTTAAATTTTACAAAATTGGAAAAAATTCCAACAATTTCCAAAAATTTATTAATTTCCAAAAACTTCAACAATTTCTAACAATTTTGGAGAATTTCGAAAATTCCAAAAAATTTCGAACATTTTCAAAAATTGAACCAAATTTGAAAAATTTCAACAATTAACAAAAATTACAGAATCTCTAGACATTTTCAAAAACTTTAACAATTTTTCACAATTTTAGACATTTTGAAAAGTTGTAGAAATTCTCAAAAATTCCAGAAATTTGCGAAAATTTTCAGAACTTCCGAAATTTCAATCTTAGGCAATAATGTGCAGTCTTATATCATTGCTCGTGATCCAGCAGGGATCCGTTTTGAAGAAAACGGAAACGTATTTTTTCTTTGTTCTATCAATTAAAAATTGAGGGAGCTACAAAGGTTTGAAAATCTCTGTAGCTCCCTCAATTTTTGATTAATCAAAAAAGAAAAAATACGTGTCGATTATTTTTTCGTATTCTACAAAACGGATATAATGGAAGTTGTTGTTTACTTTCGGTGCAATGAATATTGAGCTTAGAGTTCCTATAGTCTGGCCATCTGCAATGTGTTAGTGTGTACGTGTCGATCGTTTAAATCAGTTGACCCAAAATGGCGGCGGCACGCACACATACATTCGACGCGTACGTACAGTCGCTTCTTCCTATTGGAGCCGCCATTTTGGGTCAAGTTTTGGATCCAGCCAATCAAAAATTTGCGCCCGATAGCCAAACTCTCTATTTATAGGAACTCTAATTGAGCTCATGAAAATGTATGGTATGATTGCAGAAGCGGCAAGTTTCCAAGACCTCTTTCCGGAACTGAGTTTGGGGACGACGGATGATCGGCGATTGACTTTCATCGCACCCGAGCTGACGGAGGAAACTCTGCTGGAGCGCGAGCACAACGAAATTTTGGCTAAACTGCATTTCGTCGTGGCTTTTTGCGAGTGTGTTTGTGAGGTCGCGCGAAGTCGGGCTACCCCACTCGGCGCAGCTTTCGGAGGCAGCAGCGGCAGCACCAGCAGTGGCAATACTGGAGGCGGTGGCGGGGATCATCAATGCCGGGATAACAATGCTGCTACCAGACGGCGGGCCGAGCAAGTCATTCTCCTCGTGCGGGCCCTCCAGTGGCTCAGCTCGGGCTTGAGTTTGGCCACTCAGCATCTCAAAGCTGGCAGGTTACAACCTACCACGGCAGTCAAAGAAGGTTAATAGGATGGTTCTATTTGAAATTCTGAAAAATGGGGAGAATTGAAAAAAAGGCAATTGAAAAGTTATTCGAAAAAGCCCCTTTGAAAATGTGCAAGTTGGGCTTGGTTATCCAAATTAGAAAATTAAAAAAATTTGAAAGCTCGAGCAGTTGAAATATTCTAACTTCGAAAGTATAAATTTCAAGATAATGATACCGAATTACTTCAGTTCCAAAATTTGGAATTCTAAAAACCCCGAAATATATGAATTTTTTCACTCCAAATCGTTTCACTTTTGATTTGAAAATGTGAATTTATTATATTGGAAAATGTGATGCGAAGAGTGGAGAGGAGAAAGTATTTTAATGTTTTCAAAAATTGATTCGACAGTTGTGAGTACCATGAACGACAAGTTTAAAACGTGTTTGTCGGAGTGCAAGCAACTCAACAGTGCTGGTTTGTTACGCCAAACTGGAGCGACTGCTGACAAAATTTTGTACAACCACGCTATACAAATTGTAAGTTTTTTATCCTTACTTAAATAATTAAAGTGAAAAAGACTAATAGGTTCTGAAAGGTGAAATGAAAAAAAAAAAAAAAAAATCTGACATAGCCATAGTAATTACCACAATTACATACACAATAAATTGATCAATTTTTTTCGAAGACATGAGAACTACAATAATTCAAGATTTAATTATAAATTGTAAATTTTTGAAACTTTTAAAATTTCAAACAATGAAATTTTGAATTCAAAATGTACAAGTCTTCACATTTGTGTATGTAAATTTCTCAGCTTTGAATTCTAATCGATGTAAAAATAAATGAATTGATGTAAATTTGTAATGATGTTGAAAATTGTTGTTTGCAGTGCCAGTCGGCGGCATTGGACGAACTTTTTGGCAACCCCACAGAATGCTGCGAGAGGTACCGAACGGCACAATTGTTGCTACATTCGCTCTCTCAAAATGTTAGCCACAGTCAAGACCGCGCTCTTCTCATCAAATGTAAGTTTTTTAAATGATTAATCTTTCACTGTTATCGATTTTTTTTCTTATTAACTCTCTTTTACAAGCAAGGAAATTTTTCAAATGACTGACAGTTTTTAGTTTCTCGGGAAAGGCCTGGAATTTTTTAAAAAAATTGTTTTATTCAATAATCTCAAATTTTTGAGTTTTCAAATATGAATCTTGGATACTCAATAGATTTGTTTTTGATACAAAACTCTTCATTCGAAGATAAGCTTAGAAAAATCTAGAGCATAGTACGGAATGAATTCCAGGATTTCATTAGATACTTTTATAAGAATAAATGTTTCAAGATGTTTTGTTAACTTGATGAAGAGCTGTATTTATCAGTTCTGTCATTTTTATCGCAGACAAAGAAGCCGTAGAAAAACGCCTCTTTGTTCTGGAAAAACAAGGATACATCTACGCGACAGATGCAACGTAGCGCTTGTAAAGTTTTCAACCCCACGACATTTTTCCCAGTGCTGTATAATCGATTAATCTCTATCTCGATATTTCTATATCGCGCAGAAAAGCATAATTCGCGAAATTTTTGTGACATTTCTTTCTGAGATTTCATATGATTTGTCAAGCTTTAAGTGATGAAAAAAAAAAGGCAATTTTTAAATTATTACAAAAATACGTATAATATAATGTATATACACACAGCATACGCATAATATATATTATTATTAGTATTATTATTATCATTATCATCATTAATGTATCATGTAATTGCGACTCGAGAAAAACTTTGTTTCATACCGGTTAAATAAAAACGCAAGTACGTATCAATTTCTTGTGTTTTTTTTATTCAACTGTAACAATCGTTTTTCAAAAATTATGAAAACTACGAGTTCAAGAAGTATTTTCGGAATGTTAATTGCAAAATATGTCGCTTTGGTAACACATTTCAAGAGGATTTTTTTTTTCTTTCAGTTCATGCAAATTATTAACATTAATTTTGAAGGGACAATTGTGTATCACTTACAAATAATTGTGTGCATGCATTTTTTCAACTGTAGTTTGGATAAGTTTAAAATTCTGTGAATTGTGCAAATGATAATGTGTTATAAGTGAGGTAGCAGAAATTGTGTACAAGTTCTATATTATTTCCCTTTGGTTGTTTCATTTTCGTCTTTCTTGTCTGCCAGGACATTGTCTCTGTAAATAACATAATTTAAGGCCACGGCGAGTGTGTTCCAAACAATGTAGGGCGCGATCAGAAATCCTGCGATAGGGTTTACTTTGTAAAAGGCCACTCCCATAGCGACAGTGGTGCACCATAAAAGTGCGACGTCATACAAAGCCTGAAATTTCAATTAGATTATGAAATAGGTAATTGCAATTTGATAATGAATGTTGATTTTATACTTGACTAATTCATATTTACCAATTTTATCTGATGAGCCCCAAAGAACATGGGCGTCCAGGCAAAATTCAGTATCATGTTTGTTGCGTAAATGGACAAAGGCAAAGCAGCTTCGTTGAGCAAATTTCCTCCTGCTGCTGTTGAATCACGAAAAACCATGTACGAAGCATATCCGGATGAACAATAAATTGTGGTCCAAACAGGCCCAAAGGCCCAATTTGGTGGGGTCCATGATGGTCTTTTCAAAGACTGTTGAATGTATGCAAGTATCAAAATGATTAATCATATTACAATATTTTTTAATACATGACGGAATGAAATGAATAATAGAAAACAGTAAGATATAAAAAGCCTGTTCTAGGATGACACATACAATTCAGGCAAATAATGAGGAAAATCAATAAAAACCATGATAATAAAAAAATTGATTATTAATATGAAAAGAGCTAACAAAATTATTTTGACTGTAGCAAAAAATCGACTAATTTTTATGTAACTTGAGCATTGAATAAGAGTTACATAACTCTAGTTGACGCATTTTAGAGCATTCATAATTTGTTCGATTCGAAAAATATTGCAAATCATCCAAAAATCACATCTATACTATGGATCAAATGTTATTCTTCACAATTATTTGACATTTCCATTGAAAACTACATTCGCCTTTGAAAAAAGTTGGTAGGCAATTACCTCATACCAAGGCTGAATATTTTTTCGAGTAATAAAACCGCTGAATATTCCACCAATTGCAGGTGCAGTTGTTGCCGCAATAGCGGGCCAATTAATGGCTGGAGAATTGTTAGTGACCCAAGACATTTTTGGAAAACAAAAAAAAATTTGCACTTGCAGAAATTACAGGAGCAGGTGACGAGCAGTGACGACTGACAAGTGCATGTACTTAAAACTGGGCTGGGTGTCGGGTGGGACTGGGCACAACAATGATTGCTACGCCGTTGCTATCGCCCACATTCGCGATATAAGGACGACGATCAATCAAATATCATCGCTCGATAATATTTGCTAGTACACATTGTATACATAATATAATACATATATCGTTTGACAACTGTGTTTGACCAAGTCGGATGCAGGTTGGCATTTGACTGATTTGACATTCAAAATGACGTTTGACCGGTTTGACTGGTTTACAATGTTTACATTCAAGATGGATATTGATTCGTGATCATTGATTTTCATGAATTTCCGCTTAAAACTTGCAACTTTATAACAAATGTTGTATTCTTTGAATTGTCGCCAATATTTGATTATTATTAACTAGTAAAGTAATTACTTGAAAATGTAGTTTTATAACAAAATTATTAATGTCTAGTCAGTGTTGAGTTGTCTATGACTGGAATGTAGTTTTAAAAGCTCATGCTCCATAGGACTCCGTGGCGCAACGGTAGCGCGTCTGACTCCAGATCAGAAGGTTGCGTGTTCAAATCACGTCGGGGTCAATTAATTTTTGACTTCGTTTTTCAATATGTGGATGCTTTTTTTCCGACTACCTCTTATTTCATTGAAAAATTAAATTATCAATTTTTGTATGCTATGAAAGCATTCTTTTCTATAATCAATAATGAAAATCAGTATGATTATAGTTTTTATTCTACAACTAAAAAGTTTATATTTAACTTCATCTTCGCGCAATTACTGAATATACGAAGAATTATTTCTTGCCAGAATGTACGTGCCATTTGGCACACTTGCATTTCCAGTAACTGAAATTTTGTACTTCGCGCCACTCTAAGTATACGTGCTGATACGTGCGTATAGAAGTGTTTCTATCCATGTCCGGTGCGTGGGCGTGGGTATCGGACTCGGTTCAGACGGTTCAGACCCAGTCGAAAAAAAAAGTTCGGCTCGAGTTCGGCCGACATGGGGCCGATGTCGGCATGTAATGCTTTTTTAGTTCGGGCCGATATCGGGCGACGATATCGGCCGATATCGGTCAACGATATTGTTCGTTTTCGGGCGAAG
>JAPYZK010004062.1:0-11498 GCA_030522785.1 Platygaster equestris
GGGGTGACTGAGTGTCATCGTCAATGTTACAAGCATACGAAAAAGCGTCCCGTAGAGGGGGGGGGGGGGGTGTCAAAATATGTCGAAATTCGCATCACGTGATTTATGAATGGCCCCTTCGCAAAAGCTGAAGTTTTGAAAAAATCTGGAGTGTATTTTCTATTCCACCGGCTTTTAAAGATTTTGATAAGGCTTCAAAGCGAACGCAAATCCTCGTGTTTACGAAGAGCGCGTCTTTTTTTTCGTGGCTCGTAAAATTTTTACCTCGTCACTTTTCATCACGGAAAATTTATACCGCGAGGCTTTATAGGTTTTTTCTGACCTCTTTTTCATAAACATTGTCAGGGTGCGTAGTGAGCTAAGAAAATGGGAAAAACGAAGAAAAACTGGGTATACGATTTGGCAAGATGAAATAAGAATATTGAAGAACTTTGAAACTTTAAAACAACATAGAAAAGTCTAGACTTATTGCAACGTTTAGAAGTTGAATCAATTTTCTTGAAATTTGTTTGAGAGTTGAATAGAACAGTTTTGAATATTTTGAGTGTCTGAAAATCTTTAATTTGAAGACATTAAATGTTAAATGTGGAATAGTAAAATTTTCTGGAAGTCAGAAAATTGCCGAAAAATAATGGTGGGCGTGTCAGTTGTAATATGATGATGATTTAAGAAAGGTTTAAATGGAAAATCATTTTTTTTTTCAAACATACATTATAACATAAAATATAATATAATATATATGATATAATATATATATATATATAATATAATATTCCATAATTATACATTGTTAATTATGAAACGTATATTTCCAATTCAGTATTTTCATCCATGAGAACATTGGAAATTTTATACATATTTTTTCATTTTATCCCAATCAAAGTTTTTCCTTCTCGAGTAAATATTAGAATTTCAGTGTAATTCGAATCGTTGAAAAATGAACCATGTTCTCAACTTCTTTTATCCAAATATTCTACGCTTTTTCCCTGCCAGTTTTTCCCATACTCCATTTTCCAACATCAACAAAAAATCCATCAAGAACTTTATTAAAATTTTCAGTCATCTATAAAAAAATATCCGCTTAAAACTTTTACGTCTCCATGAAGTGATCGTGCAACTCGTTTATACTGCATTGAGTTTCATAATTAAAAATTCTTTCCACTCACAAAAAATCCTAACAAAAAAATTCAACATTTTTATAACACTTTCAGCACATTCATAATTATTCGAGTACTCAACATTATCATTTATTTATTCAAAGTTCCAAAATACTACAGTTCAGAAAATTTCCAATTTCTCTCAATTTTACTATATGCATTTTCGAAAAAAAGTTATTCCGAGCTAGTAAAATGACTAAGTTAAATAAACCGATAAGTTAAATGTTTCATACTTTATTTTCCAACATATAAAAATTTTAATTTACGATGTCGATGGTGGTAAATTTAATGATAAGATTGATAAGTCAAGTACTACTACAATGAGAGTAGAAGGAACTTGCAAGAAAAACGAAAAAAAAAATGAGAACCTGGGTAATTATGGGGGATACGAACGAATAAGTTTGAGGTGGGGAACGAGAGAGTAAAATTCATTGAATGTACGATCGGAACGTAACATGGTACTTGCTCTTAAGGTCTAGGGCAATTTGAAACCCTTTTTCCTTCGGTAAAAGTGGTCAAGACGGTAACGAAGTTTTCATATTAAAACTTCTTTTCCCTTTTCAAAAGGGAGCATGAAAAGAAGAACCAGTATGTATAGAGATAATGCAAGGCTGCGAAAGTAGTAAAGAATTTTATACAAAGTTCTGCTCAATTTCTGATGGTGAAAATGTTATTGCTTTTCGGAATAAAAAGTCGGTTTTCGCTAGCTTTTATCATTGGAAAATTGGTGGGTGTTGTAAATTGATGAAGTTCACATATTTTTACGAATGATTTTCAAATATGAATCGTACAGTTTTTTACGTATTTATTTTTCATTATTTTAAATGTGAATTGAGCGAATTTCGGATCTACACTGGAATGATGAAAAATTCGGATTTTCCAGCGAAATAAGCAGATTTTGGTAAAATCACGAAAAAAGTAATTTTTGATGAAATCAAGGGAATTTTCTAATTTTGTGGATTATGTATTTTTTTTTGCAAAAATAAGACGAATCGAAAATCGTACGTTTTCTAATTTCGTTGGAAGATTTTGCTAAGATTGGTAAAATAAATATTGTTGATTTTCTGAGATCTCTGAAGAATCACAAATTTTGCTTATTTCATAGCAACTGTTTTATGAGATTGTTGAAAATTTTATAGTTAAATCCTTTCTTATATATTCATCACAAATCAAAAGTTTCCTGCGAAATGGTTAGATTTAGGTAGAAATACAAAAAATTGTCTATTTTCGATATAATTCAGTTAATTTTGAAATTCCGTAAAATATGTTTTTTTTCGCAATAACTAAAACAAATCAAATATCGAAACTTTTCTAATTTTTCGAAACATATACAATTTTGCAAAGATTGGTAAAATAAAAATCTCTGATTTCCGACATCTCCAAAAAATAACGAATCGCGAGTTTCCAAAAAACCTCTCAAACCCCATAAAAATGTCACAAATTTTGCTGATTGCATAGCAACTGCTTTATTAAATTGTTGAAAATTGTGTAGTTAAACCCTTTCTTATATATTCACAAAAAATTCAAGATTTCCTGCGAAATGATCTGATGTAGGTAAAAATGCAAAAAATTATCTATTTTCAATATAATTCCCTTAATTTTTTAATTCCGTAAAATATATTCTTCTTCGCAATAAATAAAACAAATCAAAAATCGATTTCCTAATTTTCCGAAACATGTAAAATACAATTTTGAAAAGATTGTTAAAATAAAAATATCTAATTTCCGATACCTCCAAAAAATAACGAACCGCAAGTTTCCAAAAAACCTCTCAAACCCCATAAAACTGTAAAAACTCCCAAAGACTGTAAAAATCCCCATAAATTTATATAAATTTTGTCCACCTTCAAACGCAGACAAAACAGTAAATCCCGAAAACCATAATAAACACCCCTCCTCCAAATAAGACGCTCAAGTCCCCTCCAAGGTTCCAAAACTCCAAAAAACATAACAGTTCAAACTTAGTGACCTCCACCCCCGGAAAAATCAAAACGCGTGCACTTGACATGTCGTTACCCAGGAAAGAATGCCAAGAACGCCGCGAGTGATAGAGACGATAGTGCCCAAACCCAACTCCACCCTCCCACCCCCGCTTTTAGGGGTGTATTCCGACCTACGCCTTCACCCCATCCCCCCACCTCCACCCCCTTCGATCGGAGGTGTGAGGGGTTCGATCGGGGTAGTTCGGCCGAGGCGGTGGCGGCGCTCAGGTCGTTCTGTATAAACACCCCCGACGACCACCGCCCCCGAAACCCTTCCCTTCCACCCCTTGAACCCGGCGACGAGCGGACCTGCGCCTAGCGGAGATATCGTCCGCAAGTCGTGCGTTCACCCCGCGTCACGACGACAGGGCGTCGCTCCTTGCCACGGCACCCCCGAAACGCGCGAGGTCGTCGAGAGTGACGCGAGTGCGATTTTTACGACCCCCCGTACCCGGGGAAAAACGCGGTGCCCCAGGTCGCGATTTTTCGACACCCCTGGGCGACGCTCCCTCCCCCCGCGCGCGTTTTTTCGCTGCCCAGTGCCGTAACACGTGCTCCCTCGCGACCGCGTGCACGGCTGATTAAAGTCGGACTCGTTCTACTTGGACCATTCAAGGATTATGTGAATATACGTGATAGTGGGGGGTGTGGGGACGAGGGCTGGAATTGGAATTATCTCGGGGATGTTTTTTTCCGAGGGGTGGAAGGTAAGGGGGAGGTTGGGGGAGGTTTTGGAACACCCTGGGTTTTGGGGTGGTTGTGGGGGAAATGTTGACGGGGGTGGTGTTTGAAGTTTGTGAGGAAATTTTTGATAGAGGTTTTTTTGGGGAGGGGTAGGTAAGGGGGTACATTTTTGGAATTTTTTTTTTTTTGAGATCCTGAGTATTTTTTAGAAGGTGTATGGCACTGGTTGTTCGCATTTTGGATGATGGGGAGGATTATTGATGATAGGGGTTATTTTATTCGGCGATATCGTTATTATTTCTGTCGTTTATTTTTATAATTATTGTTTAGAAATTGTATGGGAAGTTGGGAGAGTGAGATTATGGCATTTTGGAGACGAATTTTTATCGTCTCTTGATGAACGTTGTTACTTGTTTTTTATCTGTAGACGAGAATATTCTGGGATTTTTCATTTTTGCTGAGGTCTTGGGAGAAGGGTTTGCTGGGAACCTCTGAATTTTTCATTATACCTGATTCGAGCATTTTTATGGTTCGTGTGGACAGAAACGGATAACGAGTTTCTTGAATTGACGTTAAATGTTGTTTACCGTGGTATTTATTACATTCTTCGTGATTTTGGGGGGAATTTATCGTGTCTGTATTGAAGCCGTTCGCAATTTTTTCGATGCATACGATACTGGCATGCTTTTTTGAGCATGGAGAGATTTTATTGCATTTTTTATTTAAGGTGTCTTTCAATGTAATCTTCCGAGAAGATTGCGAAAATTTTTTTTATTCATCTCATTGATTTTTTATGTTCATTCGCAAATCGCTTTTCATACATTGATCAATATTTTATAGATTTAGTGATATTTTGAAGAATTTTGTATGGTTTTTGATGGGTTTACAGAATTTTCTGCCTGGAATTGTCGGTGATTTTTTTTTGAGTGTGATGATTTCGAAGTTAATTTATCATCGATAGTTAAGAGAGTTAAGAGATTTTTACGTATGTATCTATAATTTTTGAGAAGTAATTTATATATATGACAGAAAATATAGATCATACGATCGATAAATTTTATTTTACTTAGAAACAATTATCAATAATCAATGATAAGCATCAGAATTTCATCATAAGATGAAATGAAAACTATCATGAATGAATTGAATCAAGATCATTATGATATAATGATTATGAAATTAAAGTCGTTATGAATAAATTGAGTCATTATAAATGAATTGTTACATTTTTTTGGATAATTGATGATGTTCAAATAACGGTGAAGAATTGGTACGAATTTCCAAAACTTAATTTCCATCGTTATTATAAAAAAATAATGACTTGCGAATTTTTCGATTTTTTGTGAATTTCCTAGTATCTTTTATATCGTTTGCGTTTTTTTTTTCAAATTTTGAAAACATAAATTTCGAGTACAATACAAATATTGAGTACCATCCGAATTTCTAAAAACTCTATAAAATTTTCGAATGTTCTCCACATTCTCCACATTTTTTCTTCAAACAAAAATTTTCCCTTCATTTTCGTAATTTTCATTAATACGAAAAGTAAAATAGAAAATTCCAAAATTCGAAATGAAAGTCATAATTGATAAAATAAGAATAAAAATACGAATCAAAATTAATTTAGCGAATACTCACTAAATTCCAAACTTATCCGAAAATAAAAGTCTGAGTTTAACCTCAATATTCAACATGAATTCCAATAATTATCACCAAAAAAACCTGTTGATAGAATCACAGACAATAATTCGAATAGTCAATGAAATTCCTCCCATTTGCAAAATTCAAAATTTTTCTACATTTTTGGCATGTGTAGAGGGTTAGATAAAACAGCAGACCCCTTAAAAAAATGTTTAATGAACTCCGAACATTTCAAAATAAAAATACTCGTTTCCCCCTCCGAGTCATCAATTCACAAAATTACGAAATCCCAATAAAATTCCGAATTTAAACAAATTCCACCCAAATCTCCCGAGAAAAATAATTCAACGTAATTTATCATACGACTGTCGTCGTTTCTCGAGCGTAGAAGACTGATCATTCCGGATTTTCCCTTGACGTGACCATTGGGGAAATCGAAGATTTATGGGGGGTATATTGAAAGTTTCGGATCACCGAGATGATTTAGTTCATAATTATTACGGTTTCCTGTGTAGACCTTGTCGCGAAATTTTCTTTAGTACTTCGCATCAAGGGTACATTGTCGAGGCACACACAAAACCGACGTCAGCGGAGAAACAACGCCTGTGTTTATGCGGGTTTGAAACTAGCTTGGAAAGCGTTGACGCGTTCAATTAACTACCCAACCCGAGGGTAAGGTTCTTCTCGTGCCTGGAACGTCCTGCTTTATCTTTCAACCATTGATACGCAAATCTCGAGAATCCCATTCCATTTTCCCTACGCTTTTCAGGGCAGAAAGTTCGAGGAAATCACGATGTTTGCGATTGCGAATTTTTCGGTTGGCAGGCATTGTTAGGGCTGATGAGGAACGGAAGTTTAGGGATAGTCGAAGTTTTGAGAGCGATGATGTTTTCTGATGACTTTGGTACATGGAGATATTGAGATGATTGAGTTTCTTGATGATGTTCTGATTACGGATTGCAAACCAATGTTTTACGACGGTTTGACGAGAGACAGAACATTGTACATTCTGAGTTTTGAGAGTGATGATCTTTTTTGATGACTTTGGTACTTCGGAATATTGCGATTATTTTTTTTTTCGATGATGTTATGATTCAGAGTTGCAAACCAATGTTTTTCGAGTGTTTGATCAGGGACAGAACATTGTACATTTCAAGTTTTTGGAGTAATGCTTTTTTTTGATGACTTTGGTACTTCCAAGTATTGAGATAATTTCTTTTTTCGATGATGTTCTGATTCAGGATTGCAAACTAATGACTCCTAAATTGATTCGTGTCCAACGAATCCAGTTTTCCATGGGTTTGATGAGAGATAGAACATTGTAAATTCTAAGTTTTGAAAGTCATGATCTTTTTTGATGACTTTGGTACTTAGGAATATTGCGATGACTTCGTTTTTCGATGATGTTCTGATTCAGGGTTGCAAACCAGTTTTCTGATGGTTTGATGAGAGACAAAACATTGTAAATTCTCAGTTTTTAGAGTGACGATCTCTTTTGATGATTTTGGTAATTCGAAATACTGCGATTAATTCTTTTTTCGATGATTTTCTGATTCGGAATTGCAAACCAATGACTCCTAATTCAATTCGTGTTCAACGAATCCGGTTTTACGAGGGTTTGATGAGAGACAGAACATTGTACATTCCAAGTTTTGAAAGTGATAATTTTTTTTTGATGACTTTGGTACTTCGAAACATTGCGATAATTTAGTTTTTCGATAATTTCATAATGCAGGATAGCAAACCAATGATTCTCAATTTAATTCGTGTCCAACGAATCCGGTTTTCCAAGGGAATAGCTTCGTGAGTTGAAGTGAATGTTTCGTGAGGAAACATCTACGGGATCGATTTCTAGTCAGTGTGGCATTGATTGCTCATGATTAAAGAGGCTTGACAGTGCCTAATCGTTTCCACCTCCAACGTCGTATCGTGTTCAGCTCTCTGTTATCACTTCGAAACATCAATGAGTTCTGCAGTGGTCTTATTATCCAAAGTCGGTCGATTTACAGGGATTTCTTTCAGGAAATGATGCACTGAAAGTCATTGGACACTCTCAAGTTCATGTTATTCATTTCCATTTACACTGAAAATACGAAAATTGAAGCATCAGTTGATAAAATGTGGAATGTCAGACTTTTTGTACTTCGTCTCAGTCTAATATAGTTTTCTGGGGACATTTTCCAAATTCCAAAAATTGGTACAAATTTGACAAATTTTGAATCTATTTTTCAATTTTCGAATCGAATTAAAAATTGTTCGCAAAATATACTGAATCCATCAAAAACAATCACATTCAATATGAATTCATACATATTTCATATTCAAAACACACTTTTCTACGGTAAACAAAAGTTCATCGACCCCATTGTTGGTCTTTCTGTAAAAATTTTCGTTACGTCTTTTGATCCTCTTTTCAACTCTCTTATCATGAATATTTTACCACATCGGGTTTTCCACTTGATTCGTTTTATTTAGCTACTCTTTGTGTCGGTAACACATGTACTAGAGTGTAATCAATATGTTACGTTTCACTTTTTGCACGGGATTCGATAATGATTTTTTAAACACGTTCGACCAAACCACCGTTCTGTACGTTTGGCTTCGAATTTCCTGGATGGCAGCCATTCGCGTCCACGCATTCTCGGTGCTTTTTTAGTTTCTTCTGGATAATGTCCAATTCCTGCTCCTCAGATCTTTTTTGCGATTCCCTCGTGATGAAGTCGACTCGCGAACATAAATAGGTAGCGTGAAATTGGGGTTTTATCAAAAAAGAGGTTGAGGTAGAAAATATTTTGGGATCGTCGATTTCGAAATTTGATAATCCGCGTTGGGAATTCCGGTTTTTGGTACAAGTGACTGATTTGTGGAGAAAAAGGAGGAGGATATAGGGGTAGATGGCAATCTGTGGAAATTTGAAAGAAATTTACGAATTTGAAGGAGTTTTGAATTTTCAATTTATTTTCGCTCTAAATCGATTTCTCTGGAAAAAAGTCATCTGCATGAAAATACGAAAAATTCATCCAAGATCCAAAAATTCCATCACATGGAAAAGCAACCTCCAATCTCAAAATTCTCATCGAATTCCACACGAATGACCCACCGCCTATCTACCCCATGATTTATTACTAATTCAAATATCTACCTCCGTTCAATATTTATTACCAAATATATTGCACCGGGCGATGCATCAATTCCACAACTATCAAAAACCGCCGCCACGGGTATGCCACGCCAGCGAAGTAAAATTTGCCGTTCCAATCACGGGAATGCAGCTTTGGAATATAATTTGAATACCCGAGCGGAATTCATCACTCCACACAGGCGCAAAAATCCGACGTTTCTTTCATTTGAGACGAAGATATTCATACATCGAGTGATGCTTCACTTCCATATACTTTTCCCTGGTTGCTCCGGATCATTGTAAAATATTCCGCAACACAGAATTTCGAGGTTTCACATTCACCGAGGAAACTTTAATAAAACACGGAATGTTTACATTGCCTTTCGAGCACCGTTCAATTTTTCAGGTTTGAAATTTCATCGCGTCCGAACGTGATTCGAGCTTAATGAATTTCTATTGCCTTTTTTTCGGTGCGAAGTACAGTACTGTGTGCTTTTCCTGATTGGAAATCGATTAGAGCGGAGTGTCTTTTGTTGTGCTTTTTTTGTCTTCTTTCTTCCATTAATGATCCGCTGGATTATTGAGAAAAGGTTTTGTTTGAAGGCTCACTTTGACTTGCTCATTTTTTTCCGATACTTGGACGAGACAAGTCGTTGGAAAAAAACAATTTGAAGGGCAGTTTGGCGAGGGTTACGCACGTGTTGCTTCTAAGCGAATGCTTTACGATCCTGAGAGTATGCTTGAGATGCAAATGTCATTGGAGAGTCTTCGTGAAGACTCGTCAATAAAAAGGGTGGAAGAGGTGAAATACAGTGGAAAAAATGTGATGTAGAGTGTGTTGAAGATGAGCGTGTACAAGTTCGGAAAAAAGGGGGGATGTTTGAATATTTTTTGTGTATGTGATGCAAAGTGGAGGGCATGAATGATGTAGATGTATTTATAGGGACCTTAGAGAGTTTTTTAGGGGAATTTCAGGTTTTTCGAGGGTTTCGGATTTTTTTGTATGAATTTTGAAGAATGGAGGGAAATTTTAGGTTTTTTAGAAATTCGTAGTTATTGCGAGATTTGTTCGAAATTTCGAGGGAATATCTTGGGAATCTCTTTATATTGTGAAATAACGTGTAGCAGCTCGCCCCTCCCCCCCCCCCCCAACATCCGTGAATTTCCCAACATTTCCACATCGAGTCTCATTAATTCCCATCGATTTCCATAAACTCCTGTATCGATTTACAACAACTCCCATCAATTCTTGTCGAATTCCATCGATTCCTATGGAGTACCAATCAATCTCCAAAGATTTTTATCAATCCCTATCGATTCTTATCAATTATCATTGATTTCCAGTGATTCATATCAATTCATATCAATTCCTATCAATTCCTATCAATTCTTATCAATTCTCATCAATTCTCATTGACTCCTATCAATTCTCATCAATTCCTATCGATTGTTATCAATTTCTATCAACCTCCACTGATTCCTATTAAGTCCCACTTATTTCTATGAATTCCCCTCGATTTCTATCAATTCCTAACAATTCCTATTGACTCCTGTAAATTCTCATTCATTTCTATTAATTCCCATCGGTTCCAATCGATTCCCATTAACTTCTATAGATTTTCATCGATTTCTATGGATTCTCAATTTATTTATATTGATTCCCACCGATTCCTATTGACTTTAATCGATTCCTATAAATTCCTATCGATTTCCATTTATTTATATAGATTTTGATCAATTCTTATTAACTCTCATTGATTCCTACGAATTTCCATTATTGTAAAATGAATTACGTGAATTCATATCAATTCCTATTAATTCCAATCGATTCTTATCATATTTCATCAATTCCGATTAAATTCTAGAGATTTTCATTTATTTTCTATTGATTCTCGATTTATTTATATTTATTTCCACCGATTCCCATTGACTTCCATTGATTTCTATAAATTTCAATCGATTTTTATTAATTCCTATTGATTTTCATCAATTCTTAACAAATCTTATCAATTCCTACCAATTTCAGTTGATTCAAATGGACTCACGTTAATTCTTCTCAATTCCTATGGATTTCAATCGATTCTCATCATATTCCATCAATTCTCATTAACCCCTATAGATTTTTATCAATTCTAATTGATTCTGAGTCAATTTATTTTGATTTCCACCGATTCCCATTAACACTCATTAATTTATATGAATCCTGTCGGAATCCATCAATTCCTATAGATTCTTATCAATTTCCATCAACTCTCCTTAATTCCTACCAATTCCCATTGATTGAAATTGACTCGCGTTGATTCCTCTCAATTTATATTGATTTCGATCGATTCTTATCATATTCCATCAATTTTCTTCAATTCCCATAGATTTTTATTCAATTCCTATCGATTTCGATTGATTTCTATAGATTTTCATCAATTTCTATTGATTCTCAATGTATTTATGTTGATTCCCACGGATTTCCACTAACTTTCATTAATATATAGAAATTCCTATTGATTTCCATTAATTCCTATAGATTTTTATCAACTCTTTTTAACTGTCATCAATTCCCACCAATTTCCATTGATTTAAATTGACTTACGTGAATTCCTATCAACTCATATCGATTTCAATCGATTCTCATCATATTCCATCATTCACTATTAATTCCTATAGATTAGTATCAAACCCGATCGATTCTCAATTAATTTTTATTGATTCCCACCGATTCCAATTGACATTCATCAATTTCTATAAAGTCCTATCGATTCCCATCAATTTCTATAGATTTTCATCAATTCTTATTAATTCTCCTTGATTCCTACCAATTCCCATTGATTTGAATGGGCTCACGTTAATTCCACTAAATTTCTATAGATTTTAATCGATTATCATCATATTTCATCAATTCCCGTTAATTTCTATAGA
>JAPYZK010004063.1:0-10964 GCA_030522785.1 Platygaster equestris
CAGTATTCCCCTTGATCCGTTAGAAAGATTTTCAACTCCGCATTTCTCTTAATTATTCCTCCCGCGAAAAAAAGGCTGACCCTCTGTTTTAATCAAGCTTTTCCAATTATTAACCCATCAATTTCAACCGTGGAAAACGCGGATTATTTTCCTCCGTGCCCGACGCCCAATTTTTCCACTGTCACGAAAAATAACGATTCATCGGGCAGGAAAAAGCCGGGGGAAATATTTAGAGTAGATTGAGAGTAAGCGCGGTCGGTGTGTTTTTCTCGGGGCGCGATAATGGAAGGGAATGACGGGGCGCTCACCTCGCAGGAGATTGGCAACCTGAGAGTCGAGGGCCTCCGAGCACTCGGCCAGCATATTCCGGGCGACGAGGCTCGCGCAGCTACCGACCGTTCTCAGATTAACCCTTTTGCCGGACCAGGTCCACGATACGTCTTGCGGCCTGTGATCAATAACCTCCACGACCGAATCCGCCAGAGCCGCGTCCTCCCCCGACAACAAGTGATGGTCCACCAAAATAAGCTCTAGTTTCTTGGCAGCGTTGAGGGAATGGAGATCGACGTGATCCCTGGAAAATAATCGGGGGTTGGCCGATGACAACGGGACCTACATCGAATTCCTGAGTTTTCGAGCGGAGATTTTCGAACACGGAAGCAAGCACGTAGCCAGGGAGGCGGCTGAAGCCCCCTCCGAAATTTTGGAAAATGTGAAAATCTTGCACATTGCAAGAAAGTATATTCTGATAAAAATTGGAAAACAATACTGATTTTGACAAGTGTCAACGTTTTAAAAACTTGATCATTTTTAACATTTTCAACAATTCAAGATCTTCAACTATGTTGGGAATTTTCAGAGTTTGGGGGATTTCGAGGTAGAAGTTTAAAATTTTTTAGAATTTCAACAATTTTGAGAATTCCGAAGTTTTAAAAAAGTTTTGAAAATTCTGGAAATTCACAATATTCTCATGATTCTTTAAATTACAAGAATTTTACGAATTTATGACATTTCGAGAAACTTGATAACTTGAAATATTTTTAACATTTCAAGATTTTCAACAATTTTGAGAATGTTTACAGTTTTAAGTATTTTGAGGATTTTGGAAGTTATTGGAATTTTGAAAAGTTCGAGGATTTCAAAATTCTCGTAAATTTCAGAAATTTCGGAGATTTAAAGAAGTTTTGAAAATACTGAGTCGTTAAACTACTTCCATAAATCATGAAACTCCGAAAATTCAACGAACTTCTGGAACATTGAGAAACTCGATAATTTTGAACATTTCGAACCTTTCAAGATTTTCAACAATTTCGCGAATCTTCAAAGTTTGGATTCCCTCGAGAATTTCAAAAGTCGACAGAATTTTGACAATTTAAAGCATTTCAAACATTTTGGAAATTTCAGAGATATCAAAAACTATTGAAAACTCTAAAAAAATTTAGGAAACTTTCCTAATTTTCTAATAACATTTTATTTTTTGAATTAGTTGAATCAATTTCGAGTAAAAATCACCTTAGAACGAAATGTCTGGTTACGTCCTTGCACGGAAGTTTAACATTTTCGATCCCGGGATGTCAGAGGTTTCATGTCTCGAAATCAGAGAAATTTCGATTCGACTCGCGGAGTTAAAACGTACGAAATTTTGAGTCCCATCACGTTGAATTGAAATATCCTCAACATTAACTGCATAGTTGAGACATTAAATTGAAAATTCCAAACATCAAAACCCACTTGTCCCCGCACTTATTCGAAACCAAAGAACTTCGGTCTGCGCGAAGTCAACTCTTCATGTCGAGGATCAAGAGAAAACAGAATCCCGGCTCGTCTTCGAATCCGTATCTAGTTACGGCAATGAAAGCGATGGAATTACGACGCAACGATGTAACGAAACGATCCAATTAAATGGCGGATTACTCGGGTTGTAATCCACGCGCAAAGCCCCGCGCGCTATCAGAAATGTATCGGTTTGCTCGCGGGTTTTCAGTTACTTATTGTCAGGAAAATTGGGCGGAAAACGCGACTGCATTTTTCCCAATATTGAGAATTGAAAAGATCGAAACAGGATATCTATAACGAAAAACCGATACAACAAAAATGCCACAAATCAATTTAAAAAAATCAGTGAGCACCCGGAACTCACGTTTGATGTGTGAACATCTTGTGCACGCTATGTCTTGACCTTTTAGCATCTTCTAAAATTTTCTAGAACCTTCCAGAACCTTCTAAAACTTTCTAGAACCTTTTAGAACATTTCAAAACCTTCTACAACCTTCCGGAACCTTACAGAACCTTGTAAAACTTTCTAGAACTTTTTAGAATCTTCGACAAAATTCTAGAGTATTCATGATCCTTCTGATATCTTCTGGAACATTCCAAAAATTTTCAGAACCTTCTAGAACTATTCATAACCTTTTAGAGCTATTTAGAACCTTTGAGAACCTTATACAACATTCCAGAACAGTCTTGTCAAACATCCCAAAACCTATATACAACTTTTCAGAAGCTTATAGAATATTCTAGAATCTTCAACTACCTCCTAGAACTAAAATCATAGAGTATTTTGGAAATTTCTATCGATCAGATTGAACCCCTTTACAAAAAATCTTAGAACTTTCTACCGCATTTGAGCTGGTTTCTGAACAAGAAAAATTGTTCCATGATCAATATCGTTTCGACATTGACTAGAGATCTCCAAACAAGTCCTAATTAATCGAAACTTATGAGTTTTGAAGTTTGTTCTCCAACTCAAATTTTTTGAATCTCATTTGCATTCTTTCGTCAAATTTTTCCATCATTTCGAAATGTTCCACAAGCAAAGGAAGCGAAATCCTTCCACCCCAACACCGAAAAATCCCAGCACCGCGTCACTGTCGCAAACTTATGAAAAGTTGATCCCTCGGATTAAATTTTTGTTCTCCAAGAATTCATACTCGAGCACAAAGTTGTTCTTGAAAGGGCAAGTACTCGACGAGCTGGGATTTTAATGAGAAAAGGAGCGAAAGGGAGAAGAAAATAAAGAAAAAACGAGGATAAACTCACCGGAATGTCAATAAATTGGTCGGGACATTGTGTCGCCTCAGATAGTAAACAACCTCGGTCTTCACGCGAAATTCTTTCTCGGGGATGTTCATTACCGGGATTACGGCGACGCGATTTTCCTTTTTCACTTTACCGAAGTGAAAAAGTCCCTGGACCAGAGCGCAAACTGCCGAATCCAAATCGCAGGTTTGGTTCCCCAAAACGATAATAATTTTATCAAATGCGCCTAAGGTGGCCTGCAAACAAATTTTTTGAATTCGAGTTGTGTGAATGTAAGCACTGAATTCGAAAAATTGAAAAAAAAAGAAAGAATGAAAAATATTGGTTGTGCTATGATATAACATTGCATATCATTGCATTACCATTACAGCGATCGGAATCTTTCGAATATCCTGAATTAGAAATTACAATTTAGAAAATGTTGAAAAAATTAAGGAATTTTAGAGAAACTTCAACAATTTTCAACAGTCATGTACGAAAATTCCGAAAATTTTCAAAAATTTTGAAGATTTCAAAGAATTTTAAAAATTTTCACGAAACTCGCACATTTTCAGAAATGTCAGAAGTTTTTGAGAATAACATGATTTCTAAATATTCCCGAAAAATTAAACATAAATTTTGGAAATTTCGAACTCCGACAATTTTTAAAAATTGAACCATTTTCAAAACTTAAGAAAATTTTCACAAATTCCATAAAATTGAAAAAATTCCAACACTTCAAATTGAAAAAATTCCAACACCACAAAAATTACATCATTTACGAAAATTTTCGAGAACTTCAAGAATTTTCAACAATTTTGGAAATTTCGAATATTTTCAAAAATTTGGGACATTTGAAAAAATTTTAAATATTTTCAAGACGTTGGAAAATTTTTTTTAATTTCACAAACTTGGAAAAAATTCCAACAATTTCCAAAAATTAAAAAATTTCCACAAACTTTAACAATGATTGAAATTATTTCCAACAGTTTTGTAAATTTTGGAGAATTTTGGAAATTCCAAAAAATTTCAAACATTATCAAAAATTTAACAAAATTTGAAAAATTTTAATAATTTACAAAAACCACAGAATTTCTAGAAATCTTCAAAAACTCAAACAATTTTCCACAATTTGAGAAATTTTGAAGTTGTGAAAATTCTCAAAAATGCCGGAAATTTGCGAAAATTTTCAGAACTTCCGAAATTTCAGTCTTAGGCAATAATATGCAATCTTATATCATTGCCTGTGACCCAGCAGGGAATTATAGAAATCGTAGAAATTTATTTTCCAGGACATCAGTCATTTTTTAAGGTCAACTTATTCATGTTTTTTCAGTGTTTTATTTTTATTTATCACCGAAAAATTGATTTCTTGACACACATCTTCGATGTGACGAATCATGACTGCTAAAAACTTCAAAATCCCAAAACTTCAAAAATTTTATTCGAAAAACCTAAACTACAAAATTGACAAAACTTCGAACCTGAAAGCTTCAGAACATTCAAAAATTCCGGAATTCTCATCAGTCAGTAATATAATACTTGAAAATTCAACGTTTTTAAAAACTCTAGATTTCTAAAATATTCTCAAAAACTTCGAAATGTACAGTATGTAACAGAAAATTTCATCACACTATATCCGGGATATTTTTACGCACGTAAACATTTTATTTCATTGTTGTTGTTCGAAGAGCATGGACACTGTTTGTTTTCGAAAAAAAAGTGTATCCGAACCGCCGGAGTTTTTCACGTGATATGGCTTGTTTGGTCCCGCGGATAAACATCATTTTTTGCAATGCATAAAACGTGATGCGTGGAAGATACGAAAATCCAGATCACGTCATTCGCCGCGCGTATAAAACGTCGACGATAAAAGATTCTGGGGCAATAAAGGCCGGGAAATGAGAATATATCGTTAAAATTGTTATTGACGACACTGAAAATAACCCCTTCGTTTCGGGGATGTAACCGAAAGCTTTTCTGCGGTGCTACGGAATATTGATAAACTTTTTTGCGGGGCTTTTTCGATTAATTAGAAATGATACAGAGAGTATATTTTCAGTCACCGGTTGTGAATACAGGGAATTCTTTTTCCCAACGCCGTGGAGAAAATGCGATTTTATCCACGGCTCAGAAAGTCCAAAATCGTATTTTCTCCACGCTGTTGGAAAAAATATAGTCCTCAACTTGTGCAGAAGAGCTTTTTTAAAAATTAAAAAAAAGCTCCTTCTGCACTCGTTGGGAAATATACTATTTCATTGCAAGTTCGGACGTATTTTATTTAATTAACTGATGACTGCTGACTAGTGAAAAAGGTCGTTCATTTACCGTGTGAATTTTCTCGATTTTGAAAAGATTTTTCATTTCTGAAATTGTCGAAAAATATAATATATGTATACCTCTGTTTGTCAGTAAAGGAGACAGTGAGTGACATATATATATTTTTTTCGTGTCTTTAATATTCCAATATTTCATGAAATATTGGGGAGGCTAGAAGTAAACTAGATAATCTACGAACAGTATGACGGTTTTCGAACCAGTTTTTTACTTGTCAGAATACCGCTGACATTAATGAATCTAAGATACAATAATTTTTTCTTCACTCGTGTCTTAATGATTAACCTTCTTCATTCTTGATGAATTATCGAAAACGTGCTAAATATTTTAATCTTGAGTCCACAAACACGGATGAACGGAATAATATTATCCTATCCCCCAAAATAGCAGTATCCATGGCTATACCTTGCTTCCTAAAACATCCGTTTCGAAGGTCTCACCGAGTGTGAATAAACGAATACACCACCGGAAAAAATTAAATCATGGATTCGCCACATCCGTTGGAACAGATAATATGAAACGCGCTGATAATAATTTACTGGCATGTAGTAAAAACCGAAAATTTAAAATATTTCTACAGATTAACGTTGAATTTGTACACAAACTTCGTACCTGTGAAAATATTCGAGTATAAAAAATTCGATACAATTTTTTCATATGCAGTATAAGATTTCAATAATAGTAGGGGCTCGGGTCGGTAATTTCCAAAGGGGCCCTAAATAATCAAAATTCCCAGGAATTCAATAAAAAAGGTTTACTACAGAATTTAGGTAAGTTCCAAAAGTTGAAAATTTTTGAGACTATATGTTCAGAAAATTAATTCATCCTCAAATTAATAATCGTCTTCGAAAAGTCTATTTATATTTAAATATTGCAAGTTATTATTCAGACCGTTGAAAAATTCACTGAAAGTGAAAAGCATCGAATCAGGAAATTTTGAAACATCTATATCTACAAAATCCCAAGTTTTCCCAATCTGCTAATAGTTTAATTTTCAGAATTTTTCAAATATTTTTTCATTTTTGAATTTCCAAAATTGTTTACATTCTCGAAGAGATCGTAAAATTTTTCAGCAGTTTAAAAATTTTTGATATTTTTATTCTTTTTATCACACATTTCAAATTGTCCAAAATGTTCTATTTTTCATGTTTTCCAAATTCCTCAAATTTTATGAATTTTCAAAATAATTCGAATTACTCAAATTCTTGATGACCTTCAATTTTTTATCTTTTTTTTCATTCTGTTATGTAGTTATTAAAATTTAAAAAAAAATTTTCCAATAAGAAATTTACAGAGCTAAATAATAATTCGCATAAATCTTTTGGAATTCTGAAACTAAAAATGAAATTCTCTAAAACTTCTCTAACTGTCCAAATTTCCGAATATTTACGAAAACTCATGAAAAGCGATCATGCGAAAATTCTGAAAAATTACCAAAGGTTAAAGAAATTGTCCTAAAAATGGTAAAAAACTTTCAAAAAACTCAAAAATGTCCCAAACCCAAAAGTTATGAAAAACGTACGAAGATATATTATCCATTATATTTCCTTTCACTAATTTTTCATAATTTCCATAATACCAGAATTATTACCAGAATTAGAAAATTTTCAAATTCTACATTATTGGAAATTTTCAGCCAGTTTATATTTTATTTTAATTGTGCATTTTTAAAAACTTCACCGATTGTTTTTAGAGTTATTGATAGTTTTCTCAACAGAAAAAAAGTTTTTACAGTTTTTACAAAAAAACGTAAAAAACCAATCGTCGGTTTCTACTGTTCTTTCGATGCTGCCATATACATATTATAAAATATTAATTCGTGTGCTCACCACTGCTTCGCGTGATTTTTTCAGGAAGTCTTCCATAATGAATCTAATTAACACTGACAATTATTTTTACACCCTAGTGAATTGTGTGAATAATACGTTAGTCAACAGATCGCGAATTTTCAGTATTGTGAAAAATTTTTACGAGATTCTCAGTCGAGATCAACGAATTGTTTGAGGGGATTCAAATGACAAGAATTTAGTGGAACATACGATGCAATAAACACACGTCTTTCCTAATACTGAATTTTCCTGACATCTTCTGCATGCTCAAATATATAATTTGCATTTTTTCAAATACCGGGAATTTTTCTGTCTGACCAATTCATGGTAATAACATCACATTCCGATAACACAACTTTCTAAGCGCGCTTCCTCGGATCGATTCATCGAAAGATCAGAATTCGCGAATGTTCATGATTACAATAATCGTTAGTAAAAATCATCAAATAAAAATAACCTTTTGTTGACAAGTAAAAAAGGCGGTTGAAATGCATCCCCGAGGTTGGTACTCTGCCGCTTTGCATCGCGCGCACATACACAAACGCCGTTGCACAAAATTCTCGAGAGCTCCGAACACGATTCTTTCGGAAAATACGCAAAGTCGCGCGAATCACACTACCTGAACACGATCAACACGTTCCCCGGCGCGGAAAATAACAATTATCGTGAGTCTCGCGGATTTAAAAATCAGTCCCGAAGCGAAAAATGACGGTCTCCAAGCTGTACGCGCGCGAGCTTGTTTTCGCCATACTGCCAGTGCTGCCAATAACTGCCGTAACTGCGTAAGTAGCGCGAAAATCAAACGTTCCAATTCAAATATCGATGAATATTTCGAAAATCAGATATGTTTGCCGAGAAAATATTTCCTAAAGAATTCAACTCAAACTTACATTACCCCTCTTTAAAATGACGGGAAAAACATAAATAACAACGAGAATTGTAATACTCACTATTCATAAGTGAAAAATGCTCTGTAACAAAGAAATTGCAATCACTGATTCTCAATCATCTTAGTTTTATGGGATTTTCGGTAACCGAAAATTTCCCCTACTTTTGTTAGAAATGTAAAAAAAAATGTTGCCAACAAAAGGAGTAAAATATATAACACAAATATTTCGGTTCGTATTTATTGTCTTTTCCAATGAAAAGAAATTACATTTTTAAAAATTTTTTTAAACTTGCAAAAAAATTGCGAAAATAAAAAAATCTAAAGGTAGAATAGCAAAAATAAACAAACTAAATCAAACGAATGAAAATTCACATTTGTGGCTCATTTATTAATCGTACAACTACGTTCCTTCACAAATTTCTCCCAAAAAGAAAAAACACGGCAGTGATGTAATTTTGCTTCTTTCCTAGCCAGATTTAAAAAACTGATTGATCAAGAATTCAGAGACTCCAAAAAATACCAAATCAACTGAAGCTAAATCCAAGAAAATACATTATCTGTGCATAATCGACATTTTCTGGTGAACTTCAATTTGGTAACACTGTTACAAAAACAACATATTTATGATCAACAAAATAACTTCTATCAAGTTTATCCATGAAATAAAAGAAAAATATTTACAAAGGAAAAACTAAATTTCCTAACTATTCTTTTTTACATCTTTTTCATAATATACAAGTGCCTTCTCGATGACAGATGGATTTTCGTTCTTCTTTTCAGTCGGTTTTGTTTCACTATTCTTTTCGCTCGGTTTCGTGTCGCTGTTCGTTTTCTTTGGTGGTAAAGTAATTTTTGATTTTTTGGCTAATTTGTCAACAACCAAGTTCAAATTTTTCAATTCGTTTTCTTGTTCGGTTACTATGGTTTGCAGCGACTGAATGTCATCTGTGAATTTTTGTAGTTGCGCTTGTCGCTCTTCTTCTTTTTTGGCTTCTTTTGCTTGTTGTCTGTTGTATTCTAAAATGAGGCAACCACCGGCAATACTGAAAATGACGACTTCACCCAACAGATTAGCTCCTAATTCTATTGCCATGGCTTCATTCAGTTTGGCAACTTTTGTTGGTTTTCCAAGATTCATGAGGTACATCTTTGCTTTAACTTCGGCCCAATGATAAACTGTAAGAATGAACACAATTTGGGATCAACAGTTGTATCAGTTAATTAAAACAATTATTATTGTTCAATTACATAATTGTGTGAATTGATAATTTTGTTAAGGTATTTTCTGAATTTCTCAAACATTTTTCTAAATGTACAAAAATTCTCAAAATCATCGAAAATGTTAATAATTTGAGAATTTTTTTTTTTAATTTTCAAAATATTACCAGAAAATTTTGTAAATCAAGTCTGCATCAAAATTCCGGATGAACGATACTTTTTTATGAAAAAGTGTCTTATTTTACATCAAATTTGTTGTTTTCATCAATTTTGTATCAATTTTGAGAAATTTGAAACATTTTAGTTGTAAATTGTTGTAAAATATTCAGTCTTACATTTTTTTTTCATATTTGTTCTAATCAAAAAATAATTTTGTTTTTCTATTTCATAGAGTGAAATATTATTTTCCATTAGAATTCACTCTGAATCCAGAATTGTAAGTTGACGGAACTTCACATTATTACAAATTCTGAAAACCTTGCTGAAAATGAAAATTCCAATTTAATCCAAAAAAAGAAAACAATAAAAAATTTTTCACTCATAATTCTGTGTAACTCACATTGCGCCGGTGGAATGATGACATAAGTACGAAAAGTGGGATGATTTTTGGCCTGAGCTGTGAGAACCTTGACAAGTGGTTTGCTGATTTGTTTGATAAAAAGCACGCCCAATTTCATGGCGGGAAAAACACCGACGACCATATTTGCGCTTTTTTTCCTCGACAATTTACAATTTAATCAACCACTGTCCTTCCTAAAAATGCCAAAAACATACATTTAGTACCTGTATGGTCGTAATTTTGAGGTTATGTGATCAAAACAAACTTTGTCGAAAACATACTCTTCACCGGAATTGAGCACTTTCCACCTCTCACTCATGAATTATTGGTTTATAATTTTGCAGCAATTTGTCAAAAACAATTTTCGAGCCAAACACAAAAATTTGAAACTCATTAACAAACTCAACTGTCAATGGGTTATTTTTGGCTTTACCTTTAGAGATGTTTAGAGAGCAGACGAGAGCACTCCGAAAATATATTCAAACTCAGTCATTCATTTTGTGATGGGAAAGGAACTCTAGATTGATTTTGTTGATATCATTATTTTTGCTTATCAATTGTTATCAACGCTGGTGACAACTGGTGATAACGACAATGAAACAGCTGATTCCAAATTGTCAGTTTTTTTTACATGTTTTCATTTGGTTGCGCAGAGTTTTTACGTGTTTTTACGCACACCACAATATAATCACCAACCACGAAATGTTTTGAATTAAATTAGTTCCAATTTGTTCTTAATAATAATTGTGGAAGTGATCAAAATGTGTCACATTTTTCATGGCCTTAATGCCCTTAATTCGTTTTTCAAAAAGTTGGCCGGGAAATTGTTGAGCATTTGAGGTTGGTTGACATTTTGAAACGTGACGTTCGAACATTTTTTTTACTACGTCAATGCATTTTTTATCATCCAAATTATGAATAAATGTTGCTGTCAACTGATCATCAGAAAATGTTATACACTGAAGATTTTTTTCATATTGATGAATGCTACGTGCATTTTTGTGATGATGCAAATTTGTTTATAGACATCTGCTGAAAGTCGTCGATCCAAGGAAAATGCAATTTTTCATGGACAAAATGAAGACTGACCATATCTTCACTCTATGGGGTTTTT
>JAPYZK010004064.1:0-10957 GCA_030522785.1 Platygaster equestris
ATAAATCATCAAAATTTTGATTTTTTCATACTCTGAATTACGAAAAAAATAATGATCCATCCTATCCATTATTTCAAAAGACTCCAACTCGAAAATTATTCAAGCTACGCAGAATCTCTCGCGAATTCAAATAACGCTCAATAAACGTTCTTACGTGAAAAATGCGAGTTACAGCAGTTTTTGGATTGTAAGAGTGGCGCTTAACGGACAGATTAGACATGACTGTCGCCGCATCGTGATCGTACATTGGCAGCGCGAGTGGGCCGCGGCCTTTCATTTGCTCGTGCTCCTTCACTCTCGTTCATTTAGCCTTTCCTTATCTCTTTCTGGGATGCACCGACTCCGCGCTTTGATTTATCGGCGAATAATTGCGCGCCGGCGATTTATTATCTCGATAAAACAATTAAAGCCCGGTCGCTACTTGGACGGCTTTCCTCGGCTCCGGGGGATTCCTCCGCCGCTCGAGCAAAGTGGCGTGTCTTTTGACGCGTGGGAAAGGTTGTTGGCTTTGCCCATTGGAATATGATACAATCGGAGTATGATTGATTTCGACACATGCAGACATGGGTTTCTTTGGAAATAGAAGCGGTATTGAGATTCCAATACAGGCTTTTGAGATTTTTACTATTTTTATGGAGTTATTGAATTACGAATTCGGAATTTGTAAAGAATTTAAGATGACAGAGGATAAGATGGAAATTTCAGCAATTTTTTCCGGTTTCATTGGCTGAGTCATGTAGTTTTGTTAAATTTACCAAAGTATACCAATTTTTACATTCTAGAAATTTTCCATAACAGCGAATTTCTCCATTTTTCTAAAACGTCTGCGAAATTTCGTGTCTTCTATTATTATACTTTTCAGATTCTTCAATATTTTTGCAAAAAGTACACAAATTTGAGTATACGTAATTGATACATCTCAATTTCACCACTGAATTCCAAGTTCGGAATTCCGAATCCCGAACGTCAAGTAAGACATGTTCAAATGTCTCTTTTTTTATGAAGATTCGCCTCATTTCGGAACCGGTAAAAAAAGGATTATGGGCAAAGTGCAGTGGAGAATGGATTTATGCGCATCGGGGCGAAGCTGGGCCCGCATACCTGACGCTCTAACTCTTTCTTTCCCCCGCGTACACAGTTAGTGCACGTAGTCAGCGGGGTCAGATCCGCACGAAAATGGCGCGCGGTCAGTACCGAATACGAAACGACGCGAGGATCTGCCCTGCGGATGATGGTGCCGTGTCATACATAAAGTATGACCGAAAAAGGGAAGATAAAAAAGAGCGGCCGGAAATTTGGCCGCCACGTCCCGGGAATCGCCAAGGGAAAAGGGCGATTTTCCCCATTAACGATCAAAGGGACGCAAAGCGGCGCCTCAATATTGCATTCGTCGATTTTCGCGACTGAAATAAGAAGTAACGTTATGATCCTGAGAAAGCTCTTTTTTTCGTCACTTGAATCATCATTCTGGGATGGTTTCAGTCTGTAGAATATTTGTAAATTAATGTCACAAGTTTTGTTTGTTCGAAATATTATGTGTGGTTGACGTTACAGATCATGCAATTTTTGATCGAAAAGTTGGAAGGAGATAGTATAATATCGAATTTTTTTGAATTACAACTTGTTTGATGTATAATTAGGAAAGAAATATTTATTGTGAGAATATGGATGATGGAGAGGAACTGAAGTTGTAAAAATTAATGAATAAATTTAGTACGATGCGGATAAATGAAAATATATGTAGTTGATTTCACTAAATTAATGTTGTAATCAGACTGTAGTGAAAACTGAGCAATAAAATATTTGATATGACTTTGAATGGATTGTTTTTACATGAGTCAATTTGTTTGAAAAAAAATTAGTTTAGTTGATTGGACCCAATTTTTCGGGAAATTTTGAGAATCATCGTAAATACGAACTTTTTGAGATTTTTCGAGTTGGATTAATGAAGAATAAAATGAGAGATAAATACAAAAAAAATTCACCGAATATATATTTGCAAAAAAATTGTTTCGATGTTTACGAAACCCTCTTAAAAATCTCAAGAAAATTCAAGTTTCGAAAATTTTGGGAATTTCATAAAAATTCGAAACTTGTACGAAAATCAGTGAAATTGTCTAAGAAAAAATTTGATATGGAAAAAAAGCAAAAGAAACTTCGACATCGAAAAAAATCGGAAGAAAATTCGATACCGAAAAAAATTGAAAAAAAAATTCGATATCGAACAAATATATAATATATGAGAAAAAAATCCTCCGGTGTTTACGTAAACTCTTGAAAATCTCTTTGAAAATGAAATTTGTACAATTTCGGAAATTTCAGGCAGTTTCGAAATTAATACACAAATAAATAAAATTATCTTCAAAATAATTCGATACCGAACAAAATTGAAAGAAAATTCAATATCGAAAAAAAAAATCGGAAGAACATCTGATATCGAAAAAAATCGAAAGAAAATTCGATATCAGAAAAAAACAATTTCAAACAAAAAATTCTTCCAACGTTTACGAAAATTCGAAAACTCGTTAATTTACTTTCAATAAAATTTATTTCAAGTGACCAAATAATTCATTCAATTGAATTTTTCATTTCTTGTCTTTAATTTCACCCCATCCATTCCCTTAAAAATAACCTTAAAAGACTGATTGGACTAGCATAAATTTAAAGAAATCACCTAAAAATCTGAATCTGATTCAACTACATTCATTTAGTTCTTTTCACGCAGAAAATACATTTTTTTGATTAAAACTATCCTAAATATTACTACTTGACCACGAACAACTATAAAAATGTAATAATTCTTACCACAACTTTTTTCTCCGTGCATTTCACATCACAATTTTTTTTCTATGTACAGAAAACAAGAAAAAATTCATTTCATTAGCCTCAAAATATCAACCGATCACACTATTTACATACTAAACATTCGAAAATGACTCTCAAATTACTCAATGAGAAAAAAAAAAAAAAAAAAAAAAAAAAATCCCTGGGAACCCACAGTATAGTTGAAAGCACCCGCTGTAATAAAATAAATACGCAATCCTGATAAGGAATCTCGAGCGAAACAGGATCGATACCGATAAAAATGCATATAAAATAGCGATAAAATCTTCATTAACGCAGAATCTTCAGCCGAGTGGAAATGGTTGGCCGATTACCGTCCAGACTGTTCAGTCAACAAGGTAAAAATCAACAAAGTTCTCCATTTTTCATAACTTTCAAGCCTACATCCAAACAAACACCGATTTCTCATAAAAAACAATACATCCAAATTCATAAAAAAAATTCCCAAACTTGTGCTTCGATTTTTTGTGCACGCATAGATTTTAAGATAAGTAAATTGGTCCACGGGCACTTTTCACGACATTAAAGCTTTCAAAAATGATGAAAAAAGAAAAATTTTTGCGATTTTTACCTTATCGGCCCTGGCTCTTAATCCCCGACTCTCTCGTTCGCTGCTTGACTGCGCGTGCTTTACGTGACTCGCACGAGCGCGTAAGTTAATACGTCACATACATATTTATGGGAAGCCGGACTCCGGGGATTGCGCTTACGTATTAATTACGCCCCGGCGAAAAATCAAGGGAAAAAAACCGTCGCCGAAATGCCGCAATTTCGTTCCCGAAGGTGGATCTTATTTTTCGGACGGAGTAGCCTCGTAATGGGAAACAAATTACACTGACAAGACGATTTTTTCGTCTTGCAGTTTCAGGATTTTTTTATCATTATATTTCATGGTTATTTATTAATTATTGTGAGTTAGAAGACCAGCTTTTTATATAAGTTATACTAATTGAATTATTCATGGTGGCATTCATTAATCTTGTTACTATCTGATTTTCTGATGATCTTTGAATTAACTTGATAAATTGCAGCAACAAATCATGGAGGCACGACCAGTTGAATATAGATTCATGAATATGTTATGCGTTAACGAGAATTCGAATCCTAAAAAATTGGGAAAAATTGAATAACAATTGGAATAAATTATTATTTGACACTTTGGATGGAAAAATTATAGTCTTTGATTCTATTTAATCATAATATTATAAGTAAAAAAAGGAACCAGAAAATAATTTATTTTTGGAACGTTTTAAATTTTGGAAGTGAAATTCAAACACTTTTTTTAGTGCAGTAATGACTCGTCAGTGATTTAAATTTTTGGATACTTTAATAGAGAAACGAAAGAGTTAAGAGTTATTATTAATGATGGAATTATTATGAATAACAGTCTATTTCATGATCAAACGGAATAATAAAGTGCATAATTATCTGTTACGTCATCAACTAACGTGTAACATTATCTAATTTTGTGACAAACTTAAAATTGAACTAATTAATCACGATAACAAATCATATTCGCACTGCTACTGGAATATTTATAACCACGAATACATAATTTCATGAGCGAAATTGAACATTCCAAACCGAATGAATAAAAAGCGAAAGCTCGGAATCAGACAGAATTTTTGGTTTTCAGGTAAGTTAATAATTGAAATTTCCTTTTTTTTTTAAGATTACATTTACGTATTTTTTTTTTTTTTTCATTTTTTTGTATTCCAGACGAATATTCCTAACATAAACTTCAGAGTTATACATTATATTATTTAAGAATATTATCTGAACAGTCGATACGAAAACTAAAATTTTTTAGACCTGAAAAATGAACACAAAAATCCCAAAAGTAGGAATTTTGAAATTCGAAAATGTGAAGGAAATTTGAAAACGATTTGGAAATATAATGTGTACTTTAGACATCATCTAAAAGATTCAATATTCCAAACTTTCGAATTACAGTTATTTAATGTGAGTTCTGAGAACTAAAATTTCGAAACTGCAATTTTTTTTACTCAAAAATTCAAAATTGAATTAATCATGTAACAATGAAAAAAAAAACACAAAATTTTTACTTCGGAATCTGGGTGATTTAATATTTCAAACTCTAATATTCGTGTTAAATTCAGCGCGAATTTTGAAAATGGAACGAAATTCTCCATTTCTGATGCAAGCGAATAAAAAAATAATATTTGACACCATTTTCACTCTGCGGTTTTTGAAATTTTATTAGTCAAATGGATGACTCGGAGATGAGAGATTATTCATTCATTTTTTAGAACTTATTAATTCATTTCATCAAATTTTGCCTCTTTCGGCTTCGAGTCATCAATTATTCAAGTGAATATTAAAATTTTACCCCTCAAATTGATGACTCGTAGCCAAAAAATTATGTACTCGTTTTTCAGAAATTATTAATTTATTTAATCAAATTTTGCCTTTTTCGGCTCCGAGCCATCAATCAATTATTCAAGTAATAAAATTAAGAAAACAAAAAAAAAATAGAACCAAAATTAAAAAATTCAAATTCATACGTCAAAAACTAAATGCACATATATTATGCAATTTTCAAGTCAATCACAATAGAAATTCTCGAAGAATTTGTCAAATTTCATGAATTTTTTATCCCAAGCGAAGTTTTTAATTGTTTTCCAAAATTTTCAAAATCATTCCAGAAATAATTCAAAGTTCTCAATATGAATAACAAACAATTTTCATAAGAATTCCGGAAAGTTTCGAATTTTTCACAAAATTCCAAAAAACTACCTCACTAAAAATACGTTATAAATTTGATATTTCCTCTGATTTCCACACATTTTTAATAAATCTATCCAATTTTGCCTATTCTCCAATCCACATAAATATTGCACGTAAATTTCTCCAAACTCATCAACTACTCCAAATCCCTCCCAAAATTGACCAAACTACCAAACCCCTCGCATACTTATTGTTTTTGAAGTCAATTATCCGAAATTTCGCTACTGTAACAAGACACCGCGCCAGAAACGGGCTTTTTCGCGATCTAATTAACGCGTGCGTGCGCGACGAGGCGAAACGAGAGCGAAGAATCGGGCGCATGCACGCGATCGCGGAGATGCTGCAAGATTTTTAGCGAAGAAACGAGCGACGCCGAACAGGGTCCGCAGCCGTGCGGGCGCTCCAGCGGATACGCGATGAAAAATTGACGACACAGCGCGAGATAAAATATCGCAGGAAATTGAAATCCAGTTGATTTACTCGCGCGCGTAATTAAGAGGTATCGGCGATAAATTGTTTTGATTTTCCCGCGGAATCATGTACGACATCAATCCGTTTCATTGGGTATAATTTATGGGCGCGCGACTTTTGCTCGAGATCCGAGCGATTTAATTGCGCTTATTACGGAGTTAATTGAAATTTATACGGCTCCTTTCGGCGGCAAAAAAATTACCTGGCCACTATGGGAGAAATGCTCGAGCGACTTACCCATTGCGTCTGAAACAGAGAAAAAAGTTTTTGTTAGTTTTCTGATGGGAGATTTGGAGAAAAAATAGAGATACTTCTTTTTTGTTATATATATTTTTTTTGTAAAATTATGCATTTTTAGTAATTATTGAGGACAACCAGAAAAGGGTTGAAAGTTGAAAAAGATCATAAGTTTGTACACATTTTTCGACAAAATTTACGTACAATAATAATTGAATATACAAATTTTTGAAAATAGATGATTTTTTCGGAAATATTCGACAATGAAACTAACGTAAGAGAACAGGGGCGTAGGAATGGTTTTTATGGGGGAGGAGGGGGGGCATTTTTTCAAAAAACAAAATGATTAAAATTTACTGGAATAACACATTCTATGAATTTTTAAAAATTGAAAACGTCATATACAATGCTCCTGAAATCTCTAGATACTATGACAATATTTTTTGCGATTATCAAGTTTTTGAAGATGAATTTTGGAGGATTCATATTCGATATTGCTATATTTTTCACAATTCAAATCGTAACGAAAATTCAGGAATTACAAATTTGAAAGTTATAAAAACGTGTATATTTTTCAAATTCGGACGCAAAAAATGCGAATTCTGAAAATATCAATGCAGAAGGCATGAAATTTGAAATTTCGTAATTTCAGCTTTGTCCAGATTTTGAATTCAAAATTTCAACATTTCACGATTCAAACAGAAAAATTTAAAAACTGAAAACTTTCAACGTTTCGAAACAGTTACAAAATTTGAACATTTTCACTCGAAAATACAAAGATTGAATAATCAAAAATTAAAATTGTCAAATATATATACCTATATATATCTCAGTTTCGAAAAATTCAATCTCTTCATCGAAAAATCAAATTCAATTAATCACGAGAATTCATATCTTTCAAAACTTCAATTTTTTCCAGTTGGTCAATCTTAATTCCCATTCTTCCAAAAATGCAAAAAATTAAGTATCAAAATTCAGAAACTTCAAATCCAATTCTCAAATTCCAAAATGTTGCTTCACAAAATATGCAAAAATTAAACAATTCAAACTCAAACACAAATATTGCTCAAAATTCCCACGACGTGGACAATAAATTACGTATTCTATCCCAAGTCACAAAATGAAAAAACGTTTCTCTTTCAAAACATCAAACTTCAAAAACTGCATAATTAAACTTTTCGATTTTATTATTCCTGAAAACACACCCTCCACCAAAAAATAAAAATAACCAAAATCATCAACTGTCATGTTTCAATAAATCTCGCATTTTCGTTCAAACCACCCCGCACATCTCAATAAAATCAACTCAAAATAAATATAGGGGTAATTTTCTATTTCTGAAGTTTGACACGCTCTTACTTAACGCACTGTATTTACGAAAAAAAGCGGGTTTGGCTACGCAGATGCTTGTTAGAGAGGCTGCAGCAGCGTTCGCTGAACGGAGATTCGGCGGATACGGTTTTTTGCCTCCGCATCCGGCGGAATAGCCGAGCGTGTTAAGAAACGCGACGAAGATAGTGGCGGCCCGAATGCAAATGGCGAGTGCACCGCAGCTCCCGAGCACTTGCCGCGCTCGAAAAAACATCCACCGCGGGCGACATCTCCATTTTTTGCTCGCGACGTCTCATTTATAAATTATTCATAATCCCGTGTATCTAATCGAGCCAATATTCATTTTGTCCCGTTTTATCGGGCCCCGAGTCAGCTCCCATTCGGGCCCCAAGAAAAACCTTTTCGATTTGCATTTTTGATGAATGACCTCTGTTTATCGGGACTAATCGCAGAAAAAAACTTCTCTGAATTCGATTCGTGCTTTCAAATTCTGGAAATTCACCGCAATTATTTACTCCAAGTTGGAGGAAGATTTTTTATAATATCGTGTCAGAAATGATCACGTCCGTGTTTTTATTATTATTTTTTTTTTATCAAAAAAACATGTATAGATTAATGTTTAGATTTGATATGAAGCATTGATACGAGGGTTTAATTTGTATGAATGAGACGAATAATTTGGGACGTTCAAAATGTTTTGTAAGAGACGAAAATTTGTGTAGAACCTTAAGGAATTTTTATTATTATTTTTTTGTACATGGTTTCTGGGATTTTTGAAATTCGATTTTATTGAGGCTACTGAACATTCTGAACTCGAATAAAAAATGACGAAATGTCGACAACTTTTACAAAAATCGGAGAATCACATCATTTTCAAAGCCGTTTGTTAAAACACAAAACTATATTTATTCAGCGACCACCGGAAAATGCAGGTCACTCGCGCAATCTTGGAAAACCGTTCACTTTTCCCCGGGAAAAATCGGGTATTTTTTCCCCTGCGTCGCGCGTTTCGCAACATTTTCTCCCGCGTCGCATTGTCCGTGACCATGATGGATCGCATTGTCCGTCGGTTCACTTTCAAGTCACCGACATGCGCACTCGCCGGAGAAATCGCGATTTTCACTTTTTCGCGATCACCGCGATCGAATCGCGCTTTTCCGGAGGAAAAACGAGCCTGAGTGCTCCAAAAAAACAGTCTAGATTGCATTATACTCTACGTTCGCAAATGTCTAATATACTCTAGCGGCGTCTTGATTATCGGTTATCTTAATTTTTGGACTCACTCTATTTAGATTTCAATTTTTCTATAGATTTGGATCAAAAACAACTTCTTAGACACTGATAGAATGTCTCAAATAATAAAATATCCGATAAATAGGGCGACTAGTAAAAAATTGTTGTATTTTTCAAAAAAAGGCCGCTTTCAAAATGGTGGTTCAGAATTCAAAAGCTCAGTCATCCAAATTCTAGAATTTTATAGAACCGACTGAAAATTTGAGCACTTCGGAAATGTGAATTCTAACATTAGCAGATAGAATAACATCTAAGTTTTAAAATTCAGGATTACAAAACCGTCACATTCATTAATTCGTGAAAGATAAATTTTGGATTGCAAACAGGAAAATTGAAATTTACACATTTGGAAATATCGATATATCCGAGAATTCCACTAATCACGAAATCAAAAATATAAAAATCGATGGGAATTAGAATTTAGAGGCTTCAAAAAGCAAAATATTCAAGTTTCGAACTAAGGAAAAGATAACTAATAATTCCCAAATTTCCAAATCCAATGAAATAATCCAGAAAATTCATCAACTGAAATATCAAAAATTCACAATTCCAAGATTCGAAGGCTTAAAATTTTCCGAATTAAAAATTCTCCAACAAGGCCATATAAAAACTCATGAAACCGAAAATCTCACCAATTCAACATTACAAAAACAATTTCCTAAACATCCGAAAATTCAGTGAAATAAAAGAGGAATAATACACACATTCATATCCAAAGTTATTCAACCAAATTGAAACCCCAAAAAATTCAAACTTCCAAAACCCGACTTCAAGACCAAAATTCAAAACACCAGTACCAAAACACAAATCAGAGAATCAAAAAATTGCAAAATCTAAGTACGGCTCTCAACACCGTAAAAAATTCAAACATTAGAATCATCTAGCGCCAAGTCATTTTTTACGTGTTGACTCCAAGACGCTCCACGTATCTCAAAACCAACACGTTTCGAGTGCCTTAAAATACAAGACACTGAAATCCAGAGTGCAAGTCGGGTCAAAGTCTCGGGCCCCTCGGATGCCGTGGCGCGGCCGGCAAAAAAGTTCCGGGACTTGTGACCCGAGCGGGCCGAGGGCTCTTTTTGCCCATCGCGGAATGTGAAATATGCAACGGGTCCCGGGGGCCAGCGTGACGTAGTTTCTAGTGCAGTCAAAAGTGACGGCGCGGCGATCATAAGCCGGCAAAAAGCGTTTCCCCTAACAAAGTAATAATGTTATTTCGGGGCCCGTTTTTCTAGGGCCCCGCGGGGGCATTTCACATGGGCTTCGACACGGGTTGCGAGAAATGCCAGCTCGGACACATCTGGGACCGCGTTTCTTGCGCGCCGAATATTTTATTTCATATCAAACGGAGACGCATTCCGCATGCTGAGCATACCGCCGAGTTCGAGAGTCGCCTTCGTCCTCCGGCGACTTGCATCCTTGCGATGCGCTCCTCAGCGGTGCTCAGCTTCAGGATTTTAATTGCTCCCTGAATGCGAATCGATGAAGTTTTGATTGATCGAATCAGTGAGTTTATTTAAGTAACTGAAGATCAGTGGAGTTGACTCAACCCTAGTGATTCTAGTTTCATGAAAACCTTATAAAAAATTTTTATACTCATTTTTGTAAGGTCGGTTTTATAAAAGTTTCATAAAATTTGCATTTTTTATAAAGTGGTTTTATAAAAGTTTTGTGAAAAAATTTTTTTCTATAAAAATTCTTTTTCAACATTTTTAAAAATGTGGAAAAATTTTTCTAACCTTTTTTGGATCATTTTGCTAATGTATGTACACCATTTTCCATCAGTTTATGAGGCTCTAGCTCAAATTTTGTTTCGAAAGAAATTTAAAATTGTCTGGAGGCAGCGGGATTTGAACTTGCGACCTTTGCATCAGAAATCCGATAGTCAACTTTCTTGTCCATCAAATCTATGTCAAGTTAGATGCTTATTTTCAATTTGAGTTGAAGGATTTTCAAATCCTATAAAATCACATGTTTTTATGTTTCATAACTGCTAAAAAACGTTAAGAACATGGTTTTATATTCCCTTGTG
>JAPYZK010004065.1:0-11683 GCA_030522785.1 Platygaster equestris
ACTTTTGGAATTCCCTGATTTGGATTCTAGGGATCCAACATTTGTAATTTCTCAATTTTTTTTTAATTTCACGATTTTGAAGTATACATTCATGGAAAAAGAGGTTTTCTCATTCATATGTCAAAATACCTAATACTTGTTTTTTAATCATCATTATCCAGATCCTGATGATTATTCATATCGACAATTCCTTGAACTTTCCAACTTCAAGACTTAAAAGATTTCAAAATACAAATTGCAAAAATTGTTGGATATCCAAAATAGTCCTTAAAAGTTGTCCAACTTGAGAGCGATGAGATTAGAATCTTTCGGGAAAAAAAAACTTTAATCATAAAATTTTCTATAATTTTAGGTAAAAAAGCCAGGCAATATATCCTCATACATACCTTCTTGGATCACATGTGTTCTCGACTACTGCTCGCAACTGCTCGTGTGCATTTCGTCCAATTTCGTCTTTACTTTTCTTCGGGTAGGGTCGTGCGGACTTGGACATGTCAGTAGCGGCAATAGATTTAAAAGAGCCCCGTCCATGACATCAGAGACGTAAATATATCATTAACGCAGTATAATGTATTATTATACAAGGAAGGAATTGTTCCACATTCCGTGATCCGAGATTTTTGATTTTTTGTTCATTCTCAATTAATTACCCAGTCTTAACAAACTCCACTGTTTTAGTGGAGTTTCGGTGGAGTAACAGTGGAGTTACCTTTTTTGTGCTGAATTCGCGATGAACTATCAAATTTCCGCGCAAGTTCAATTTCAGAAGTGTTATATGGTGCAGAATACAAAACTGTAGCTAAGATAAAGAAAATGATAAATAAATAACAAGCGAAAAATAATAAATGATGAAATTTCTTGTATATTCACTATCTACGGATAAATAATATAAATGAAAATTCATTTACATTTTCAAAATTTCACGAGATTTCTCGTACTCCACCAAAACCCCACTGCTACGGTGGAGTTTTGGTGGAGTCCGTTACACTGGGTGTATTTTCATGTTTTAATATTATTTGTATTTTGAGGTATTCGAATTTTTGAAATACAATGGAAACTTTAAAAATCAAGTTGATAAGGAATTTAACAACTACACATATTATACTTGCAGACAAAAGCTGAAAGACTACATTCCCTCCGACATGATCAATCTCATGAGCCCAAACGAATAGAAGAAATAACAAATCTCCTCGGCATACAATAATCAACACTCTGCATCTGTATAGGTCTGTAAAATTAAAGTCCGCGGCGATGAACTAAACTACTAACCAAATAAAAAGAAAAAAGCCAAACAACACAATAATGGAATTTATTAAAAAACACAGTAAATAATAATAATAATAACTCAGGTACAGAGGAGGAGGAAGATGGAAAAGAGCACTTCCTGCGCCACATTAATTGCCAATGGCTCGCGTCGGCGTTCTTCGAATTAAGGTAGTACTGCCGCTTAAGAACGACGTGAAATTAGCCGCGACATTAGCTGTCAGTGTAGACCAGCGTAGACAAGTTGTGTAAACGACGTAGGCTAGCGTAGACCAGCGTAAATGAGTTGTGTAAATGACATAGACCAGCGTAAGCGCGATTAAAAATGTATGAAAATATATTTTTTACTATAAATAAGTGTTAAATCCTTTTGAAATTTCTCACAGTGGTGGAATATAGAACAAATAAAATTCCTGCAAATTTGCTGAATTTTCTGTCAGTCACTTTTTATTTTATTCGAGAAAATAATGTGATTCCCATAAAAGCACATGTCAACATTTTTAATCAATATTTCGAATTTGGAGTGCCGAAAAAGTTTGAAATTTTGCAGGAATTTTTTTATATATATTCCGCGCTATTGCAAAGCTTGGAGCAAATCTGTCAGTCATTTCTCACGCGGCAGTGCTACCTAAGTGAGGCAATCGAGCGAATCTAGCTTCCCCGAGTACATACATGGTCGTCGCTATAAACAAAAATGGCGTCAGCGTGATTCACCCCAAAACGAAGGACATTCTCGCCATGTACAATTTCGCCACACTTTATACTTGGTCGTCGGACGTAAGACGGCCGAAGGAATGTGCGTAATTTGCAGGCACGGAAATGGTTGAGAGTTGTGTGAATCATGCGAATGTGCAGAACGTCAATGTGATATTTATAAGATAGCTGTGGATTTGTGAAGCATCATGGGGTTTTGAACCATGTCTGTGAGACGGCCGCACATTCCAGAAACGCGGCCACGTAGCATTGGACGGTCTTGAACGATGGATACACTGTTCATTGAGACGGCCACAGTGATCGGTGCGTGACTGCATTGCACGAAAATGTGTCGATAACTGTGAGTTATCCTGTAACAGCAGATGAAATGATTTAAATTTATAAACCTACAGTGGTTTGCAATTTTCACGCTAATTAGATGATTCACGCATGTGCTATTGAGATGAAACACAACAATAGTCGACCATAAGCATACAGTCTGAGAGAAAAAAAGTGGGAACAAGCAATATAGCATTTGGGAAAGAGTCCCATACCACTCTGGTAACTGGGAGCCAACTTGCAGGCATTGGAGATGTTCCAAAGTTGGTATGGGAATGCTTCAAAGTCTGTTATTGGAAATGTTCTAAAATTAAGCTAGGATAAACTCTATTGTTATTATGGGAGTTTTTAATTGTTTTGGAGTTTCACCTATATGTTTTTTCTCTGTGTATTATGCTAGTCCTAGTTGGCGAGCTAGCTCCACTCGTCTACTGCAATTATTATTCGAAACTCGGGCGCTATATTTATAATAATAAGCAAAAATATTCAGACTAGCTATTTTCATCATCATAATTTTTAGATTTCGTAAGCTCAAGTATCTACAATCATTACAGAATGGCACTGCAGAGAATCAGAATAGTATATAGTAGTTTTATTACCTGAATATATAGTGATCAACATCTGTACCAGCAGGAACGACAATTCCGTTTTCGTGATCTGCAATCATTTTACCGTCGACTATGACCTCCCACGTGTCATCAGTTTTTGGTATGATTTCAACGTGGTGTTTGGAGGCGTATATTTTCATAGCGATCGCGTCGGGTCGTATTTTTCGAGCGAAAAGCGCGAAAGTTTGACTCGCGTGGTCTCCTGATATCAGAGTCCATTCGGCTGGAAGCTCGATCTCAACGCTCGTGTTGTCAGAGCTTACAAGGATGTCTGGGTAGACAGTGCAGGGTGCTGTAAATTTTTTAATCGCAAATCGCACCGATTATTTCAGTTATAGGTATAAAGATGCGTGGAAATTGACCTTCCGCATATTTCATTAATATATATTATTTTATCGAATTGTCAGCTTTAACAAACCTTCGACTCCTGACAAATAGCCCATCAACATTGGTAACGAAAAGTGAACATTGTCCATCCAAAGATTCCAAACTGGATTTCCAGAATAAACTTGCTTGATATTGTAACCGATTTGTGGAGTGAGAATTTTCACATCGAAATGCTCCGAATACATCGGGAAATCGAGCTCCATTTTCATCCTACCTTCCTCGGAATGATGCGCGGCGAAAAATTGAACATGAGGTAGGAAATACGCAAGCATGATTGCTCTCAAATGATACACGTACGGTAGCACGCATTCGGGAACCTTGATAAAATGCGCTCAATAAACGTCATCATTCAACTTGAAAATACATGAAAGAATTCAACTCGCTACGAATTTATCTGCATGGTTAATTTCACAATTTTCGACTAAATACTTTCGTACCTTTTTGTACAGCAAATCCACAACGTATTTTCTCAACGAAGAATCCCTTATAGCTTCAATTGAGCAAGCTGGTGTTTTTGGCACCAAACCTCGGGAGGAGTACAAATAACGCGGGTTTTGTAAATCCTGCTCGCAAACTTGTCCTTTTTCCTCCTGCATAACATGTTTTTTCTGTTCTTCCGACATTTCACCCGTGTAAGTAAGTGCAAGATCTAGTTCATCTCGTGGGCAATAATTATTGCCCTGTTCCCCGCTGGCCATAAATCCCATGCCAAAGCTAATGTTTCCCTTCGTCATGTAATTCGGATCTTTGACATTGAAAACGTCCACGTCGTTGACTGTGATGGGATAAGCCATTTTGCCATCTATGCAAACCTAAAACAGCGTGACTGCAGGCAGTGACTGATGTGAGAGCTATTGTTATATTACAGGTACGTCACACGTACCGCAGTGGTTCATAAAGTTCTTGATGTCGATCATATGAAGGTCGATAAGTTGTTGACAGCTATACTTACACGTACCTACATGGGATATATGGTTGGAATTTTTACCTTGAAAGGCTTTCCATCTGAAATGGTCCTGGACATAGTGAGCTTGAGATCATTCTTGAGGTGACCGGCAGATGTTTCAGCGTTCAAGTTGATGTCCCAGAAGCACAAAGCTTTATCGCTCGATCGGCTCGATTCACCTTTGACAGTCCAAGTGCCGTCAACATTTATCTTTCGGCCGGCTAAAAGGTGCCATGGTTTTTCTTTTTCGTCCATTTTTTGAATCTTGACGCGAACGTTTACGTCGATCTGGAATTTGCAGCAGGCGGAGTTACGAAAAGTTGCAGCACATCATTTCCTTATAAAAATTGTCCTTCTTCGAAGAGCAAAAAGAAAAAATAAATGTACGAACAAACCTCGGACGCAGGATACAGTGTGCTTGGTTCTACCTTGAACATCAAACCACAAGTACCACTCGTAGGCGAGTTGGCGTTATTTACTATCTGATTGACGCTGGCTAAAGCAAGGTGTAGAATTGGATCGCCCCTGTGGAAAAATTCGATTCTTTTCGTTTCATTCAAAATCAAGCAGTATATGTTTCTGTTCAACCAGACTTGTTGGTGACGATCATGCAAGTATTTCAACTAAATTTCTCTCTTTATTGGATTTTCATGAATTCCCCAACACAGCAAGCAGAAAAAAAACCAAAAAGGAAACTATATCTCTCGTAACTCTAAACCTTATATGGCCCATATAAGATTTCTAAAAATCTTATAAGTTCACCATTTCTTATACGACGCCTTATAAAATCCATAAAAAAACTTATATGCTTCGAAGAATCTTATATGGTCGCCATATAAGTTTTTTAAAATCTTATATGGGACTTTATATGATTTTGGAGGTTTTATAAGGTTTGAATCTTATATGATCTCCAAAATCATGTAAGGTGCCATATAAGATTTTTAAAAACTTATATGGCGACCATATAAAATTCCTTGGAACATATAAGTAATGGTAAACTGATAAGGATTTTCAGGAATCTTATAAGGGCCATGTAAGGTTTAGAATTACGAGGGATCTTACAACGCATAAGTGTTCTCCTTGGAAAAGACGCGAATAATTTCCGTAATCCCAGTGACAGGAGTCCATCCATTTTCGCAGTCAAAAGTAGCGGCACTAAATTGCAATCCAAGATCCCTTAGACTCGAGGAATGCTCGTAAGTTTTTTTGAAATCCACTCCTTTGGTGACGGAAATGAGTGACTTGCAAGTGAAGCAATGCGCTTTGAGGACATTCTCCTCCTCGGAAAGCAATTTCAAGTACACTTGATTCTCAGCGTGCGAAATGACTCCCATAGACTTCTCTTTCAATTTCGCAATGGGCAACATGACGTTGAGACTATGGTTATTTGAATGGTATGTTAGGGAAAATTCCACAGGGATCGAAATATCCGATCTTATGACTCTTTTGACCCCATTCCAAGAGTCGACAACCGGGTTGTACACGCTCATGAAATATTCCCCATTTTCCCAATCCGTGAAGTCCATTTTGACGTTGAAGAGCGAGTTTTTCACAGTCGCAAAGTCGGCTTTGATGGAAAGTAAATTCGGAATAAGAGTTGCCATTAAAGCGGATGTTCCCATGTCCGTAGGTGTATGCATATGGTACAAGCTGTAGTCGACGATGTTTTGCATGTTAAGCGATTTGAAATCCGTCACGAGTTTGCTCAATGTATCGTACATTTTTTGCAAAGACTCTTTATTGTAATGGCTGAAAAAGACGTTTCTATTGTTGATGACAACGCTGAGATCGATGTGAATGTCGTGGTTGATTGTCAAGTCTTCAGATGCGGCGGCTAGAATTTGTTTGACAATCGCGTCCGTTAGTGCTTCTTGGGAACCCAGAAGCTTTTGGACAAGTTCCTCGGCGCCTTCGAGGTACATTTCGATCTGCGAAATACATTATAATGACTTTTTTTCTTTTATCTCCTATAGCTATTGTTTCGTAATAATACTACTATAATTTAGCCATCAATATAGTTAATATAATGATTTATTGTAGACATAGAATTGCAGCAGATAGCAACTCACAGCCCCGATTTGGAAAGGTTTTCTCCCCACGTTTCCATACAAGTAGACCTTAAATCCCCGAGGCAAACCCGTCAATTCGTCAAGTTGCGTTGCGACTTTGAAGGTCAATCCATGAGCGTAAATGCGATCGTAATAACCGAGTACAATCTTGGAGGATAAAAGACCCGATTTCGGTGCTCGACTGAACAATAAAAGTTTCCTCGCCATTTCCGAGGTGGGCCTCATGCAGGGGTCCACCGAGTTGGCCAGACTCTTCAGATTCGTGTAATGGTAGTTGTAGAAGTGGGGGTTTTTCTCGTAAACCATGAACCAATAAACGCTCATCATCACCCGCATATTCGGCGTTTGGTGCATCGTGAAAAAAGCGTCATAAGCTTCCATGCGAAGTTGCACCGGGAGTGAAGTGTCGGTCAAAATCGGCCACAGCAGTTCGTACGCTCTCTTTAAGCGGTAGAAGCCATTTCCCAGAGATTTTTTCACCGCGGAAATCGCGTGATAACGGATCCTCATACTCTGATTAACATCATCATCATCACCAGCGAAACTTGATTCGCCTCTGATAACGGGCAGAAGGAGTTGGTACACCATGGTGTGGTGTATGTTTCCCATGGCTTTCAGGTAGACTAGTTTCATTTCGTATGATGGGTTCTCTGCGGCACATGATTTTCAAACAGCAATCAATTTGTTGGATCATCAATCGTCGTCACTTAATTTTATTACTCATCTCTTCCGAGAGATTTTATTTTACTGTGACGAAAATATGTATAGTTATAATTGATTTCATGAATCCATCACTCACTGACGACTTGGTCGTAGAAATGTTGGATGTATCTGTCCAGCCCACTGGATGACTGCCCATAAACTTTATCCAGTAAAGTAGCGAAACAAAGAATACTGGCTTTGCGAACGTCCGGGGAAACCGCGTCTCCCCATTTCAGCAGGTCTTTCATGTCCATCACAAGTTTGTCCGATGGTGATCTGACGTATCTTACTAATTTCGTCAGCATTATGACAGCTGTCACGTCCGAGACTTTGTTCTTGCGAATCACGTTTCTCGTCAATTGGCAAGTAGCTGTTGTACCCACGTGAGGGACCATTTCCAAAAATATGTTTCTGTGGGCAATCATTTTATGTATACGTGTGTATTTGCTTAGGTACAGCACACATTTTTTCTACCAATCTGTTAATTGCTGTATTCCGAGGCAGTTTCGCTGGTTTCTTCGTTTCTCATATACTTTGTTATTTGTTTTCTCGGGATAAAATTTTTCGAGTATCGCTCAGTCTCGCAAGTTTCTAAAGTCTCGCAAAAAGTATTGCTTACCGCCAGTAGCAATACTTTAGAAACTGCTAAAATAATACACATCAGTTTCAAAAGTCTCGGGAATCGACATGGAAAGTATTGATTTCGGAGACTGGCAATACTTTAGAAACTGCTCGAAAAATCGAAGCAGGTTTCAAAAGTCCCGGGAACCGATACTAGACAGATACCTAGTTCGTATTTTTCATCGTTTCCAACTTGATTTTTAACTTTCAATTGCATTTTAAAAATAGTTACAATTATACAAAAAAAAATTTCAAAAAAAGAAAATGATTTGCGAAACCATGTTTAACCAATAACCCCTAAAAACCTGATATTAAAAGCCTAGCCTAATCGAGAATTGAACCGGGTGCCTATCGAATACTACGATTGCTAACGATTATACTAACGTACCACTATATGATATCCATATAAAAAGAATGATCAAAGAGAGTCAAATATAGATAGAGCAAGAGAATTGACAATTATACTCCACACGAATGAATTTTGTGCAACTCGCGATAAAATGAAACTCAAAATTGACGTGAAATGATTTCCAACTTATATAGTAATTAATATAACTTCGTTGTATCATTTTTGAAGATTTTTTTTCAGTAATCTATTTAATAAGAGAAATAATCCAAGCCATAAACTATCTAATCCCAGAGTTTATATAAAAGGTTGCTGGATAAATTATACCTAGGTAAATACTTCTAGTGTTATATCTAAAATATTAGATTTTTTAAATTCCGAAATTTGAGAGTTTAAAAATACATAGGTTGAAAGTTTTTTTAAAATGTTTATCAATGAGTGGCCTACAATTATGTTTTAATTGGCTTTTATAAATTATTACATTCATCAATCAATTTTAACATCCCAAAATCTGATTTCATATTTTCTAACTCAAATCTTCTGATATTTTGATCATATTGTTTATCAAAAACATAATTCGATTAATGACATCAAAATATCAAGATTCCTCATGCTTTATTAGCATAAAAACATAAAAATAGCTCTCGGTTTTTTCTCATTTTCACGTACTTGTGATAGTAAAAGTCTAATTCTTCGTAAATATGTTGGTACTAGAATAACAAAAAAAAAATTTTTTTTTAATTTTTGTATAAAAAAAATAACCACATTATTTCAAATTGAGTATGAATTGTCATAATAATCACCACATCCCTTCGCCATTCATTCGATAAATTCTTTTCCCGAAAAACTGTTTTTCCTCACGGTGAGTATTTTAATATGCAGATCTGCATCTGTATGTTCGATGCAACTACAGGTATCAGAAAAATTGTCTAAGTCATAAAAACTGCAGTCTCTATTCCCGAGATTTTTGAAACACAGGAGATTGGAATCTCCTTTTTCGATACTTTCGAAACTCACGAGACCAAAGTCTCTATTTTCGGGACTTGGGAAACTGCATAATTAATACAGGATATCAAAGTCTCCACTCTCGATACTTTTGAACCAAGAGTCTGGAATCTTGGTTTTCAATACTTAGGAAACCGCATTAAAAATTGGGGAAATGCCGCAGTTTCTATTTGCGATACTTTTGAAATCGTCTAATTTATGTTTCGAGACTCGCGAGATCCCGCGAGACCGTTTGCAATACTCAGCAATACTGGCAAGACCACGCGAGACCCCGAAAACTTTATCCCGGGATTAATAGTATATTTCATTACTCTGACGGTAAAATATTTTCTACGAGTGTGAAGGTTGTAGTCCGAGGTGAAGCCGAGGACTACAACTCGGCTTCGCCTCGGACTACAATCACACGAGTGAGAAAATGATTTTCCGTCCGAGTAATGTACGATACTTTACATTATGAGTACGGTAGAAACGTTTTTGTACCTTAATAGGGTACGATAAAGTAGTCTTTACCGTACTAGTAATGTAAAAGGATTAAATTCGAGTAAAAAACTGTGTTGATCGAGCTCCTTTTGTTAGGACGTTTTCCCTATCAACTTAAAAAGAACACAATTGGGTTATTTTTGGATTCTTTTGGGTTCTACCTCTCAAATCGTCCAGAAGTCAGAATTCATCGAAAATTCAAACTTGTCAGATGAATTTAGTCAAATAGTTTCAGAATTTTCCGCTTTTGGTAACTAATCACGAGTAATTAGGTAAACATTCATTCAATTAATAATGACTATGTCAATGTCAATTGGTATAGCACACTCGGTAGTCCGCTAGATATGGTGCGTCCGCGCCAATATTTAAAATACATACATTTACATTGTCATTTTTCATGAATCTTTTTTACCTCAAAATACGTATCATTATTTCAATGTAAGTAATTCTGCGATTATTTAATGGAATTTATCTAACGTTCTTGAATTTTTCACGAATTTAGATGTTTCATGTTAAACAAAAATAGAACCCAAGGAGAACCTAATTGGGTTCTTTTAAAGTTGATAGGGATTTAGAAACTTTATTTTATCGTAACTCCGACAAATGCCTTAGAAGCTGAAATGGAAATGGTTCGTTCTTAAACATTTTTTTACCTCATTGTAACATCTCGTGGAGCAGTAGATTCCTGAAGCGAGCGAAAAACTTGGTCCAAAGACGCAAGATCCATGTAACTCATGTAAAACAGTAAATCGTTCAAAATAATATTACGTGGATGATTGGAAATTTCCATGTCGATATGATCTGTTTTTATATAATCGGCAGCATCTCCCAACAATTTCTCCACTTTTTGTACAACCAAGCTTAATTGCGGAACATGACGTCCAAAAGTGAGATCGAGCCCACCATACGTAGCGTAATTGTTTTGAGGTTTGGTAAAAGAAATATTCTTCTCTATGGGTATCTTTGAGAAATCGACAACGGGAAGCTCGAATTCTGCAGATGGTACGTCTTTTTCATACGTTAGGGTTTGGCTGAAAATGAATAATTTTTATAATCAATTATAAACTGGAAATGCAAATTTTCATAGCCAAAATTTGATCGCTATATTTTGTTGCGTCTAGTAATTCGGCGGCATGAAATTAGGCATAATATACACAATGAAAAATAGACGAAACATGGAAGAGTCGAATAAGGAATGACGTAGAATTAGAGTAGCTGTTGTGGTTTAAGGTTGTGTAGCACAAAAGTTGCGTAATGAATGATGATGAAGAAAAGTTTCGAGCGAACGTACTTAGTCAAAAGGTAATGACCTTCAGATCTGTGGGACCAGGGCATGTAATTGATACTCGAACCCGCGACCATTTTTTTAATCACATAATTCTTCTCTTGTTGTTCTATAAAGAACAATCTTCCAGCCACCGTGCTCATTTCGTCCTGTTTATGATGAATGATGAATTATAAATACATAATACAATAATTCACACATTACGCAGCTTTTTGGTAATATAATGAATATTGATGAATTTTGACCAAGACTGCAAATATCGAATTAAACTTGCCTCTTTTTCGACATGGCACTTGGTGCAATCAATATAATTGAATTCGTCGGTGGAAAAGTCAGTGCAGTTTTTCGGTTCGAAAAGCTTCGAAACGAGGAACGTCTTGGAGGCCTCCATGCGTTTAACGTTGTAATTGACGATGCAGTTGCCGAAAATGTTGCGCTGGTGGTAACAACCAAAGAGAACATTAGTTGAAGCAATACGTTCCCATCAGTCGTTACCTACCTCCATCGTAACGAAGCTGTGGGATTTCATGGCCGATTCTTCGACCATGCTAGCCGCAGCAGCAGGGCTCGAAAGGTCGAGTTGCAGGAGCGAGGCCAAGGCTTTTTTCATGTTTCTTGACCACCCGTTTTCGCTTTCTCGAGTTTTCATCCCTATCAACTATGGAACGAATATTAATAAAGATTTTTGCCAGCTGCTGTATCAAAAATGGTAAATACTGGCTGCCGAATCATAGTATATTGTGCGACTATTTCCAATAGTCGCACACAATATTTTATTCAACAACCGCGAGAAATATGTGATTTCACGGCCCTGCTGAGAGGGGGGAAATAATGAGTTATCTGATTGATTGACGCAACAATCGCCCTTAGAGCTTTGCTACGTACTTTAAGGAGTTAAAAACTAAGTATCCCTTTCGTTGCTTTGATTTTCATCGGGAT
>JAPYZK010004066.1:0-13742 GCA_030522785.1 Platygaster equestris
CGAAAAAAAACGCGCCCCGGTTCGCAGGGCGGGCCCCCGCGCAGCCCCGGCCCAGAAACGGACCCCCCCCCCCCCCCCCCCCCCCGTGTCTGATCTTTTTCTTTGCCGCCTCGTTTCAGCAAACTCGAGACGCGAAATGGACCATCCTCATCCCTGACGAAGGTTCCCACCACCGTGGCCCTGCCAAATTAGGCACCAATGGCACCGGCGAATGCCCCCTTTTTTGTCTTGTTTTGTTTTTTTTTTCGACCCGATTCCGGGACGTGTGTAAACCGAAATTCCCGGTTCAGATGAATGGAAACAAAAAGTGCTTCTTTGGGGTTCAGAATGGAAAAGTGCGACATCATTGACGTGAATCGAGTTAAACATTGATTATGATAGAATTGTTTTCGTTATGTATATGTTTTGTAAAATTTGGAAGTTCAGAAGTTTTCAAGTTTTGGAATTTACGGGAGTTTTCAAAAATTCTGACTTGATATAAGATCGAAATGAGAACAAATTCATATTCGGAATATTGGGTTTCTGGAGTTTGGTAGAATTTAGACAGTTTTCTCGATGTTTTAAAGTTTGAAATCTCATGTGAAGCTTTGGAATTGAGGAAATTTTAAGAATTTTGGAGTTACGGATATTTTTAAAAATTGAAAGTTCAATTTCCAAAGTTTCCGGAAATACAACATTTTCAAAGTTTGTTAATAATATCGAACCTTACGAGTTTCGAAATCCTTGAAATCCTTATGTTCTAAAGGCTTCAAAATAAAAAGTCGTAGCTCTCAAAAGGTCCGCAGCCCTTTCAAGGGCTACAATAAACCTGATCATTAGAACCTAACATAACCTAAAAACAATTGATCTCCAATTCTCGATGACTCAAATTCACATTCGCACGGAAATAGTGAAGAAACGCGACGATATCCCAAACGCAAGTTCTTCGTCCGATACTCCGCAGAGCCCACTCTCGCAAAAACGGGTCTAGTTTCTTAGGAGCGCCCGTTCGCGCGGCGGCGGTTAGTATTTCGCTTTTTGCCGGCATTGTAATCAAGGAAGGGTTAGGTTGGTTTTTGCCTAAACCTCTCCACCCCCCCTCTTTTCCCTTCACCCCGCAAAACAAGGCAGATGGACCGAGTCGCCGCTGGCCTCACCGTTCATACACCAGGACCACTTTTTTTTGCATACCCGCGTACGTGTACGTAGTTTGCACGTCCTCGCGCCTTCGGAAAAATCCGGGCTTTTTCGCCTTGCCCCACCCGAGCCGAGGGGACTCGGGCAAAAAAACCCAACGGAACTGGTCCCTTCCTTCCTCGAATCGCGATCGCAGGTACTTGCTAAGTACGAATGTGAACTACCGCGCAGCACGCGTTGACCAGGACAGTCTTCGACGGTCACGGTTTTTTTATGGGGGAGGGGGCCTTCGGACGAGTTTATCGTGGTGGGGGCAGGGGGGAGGGGTGACACATGTACTTGCTGATAATTGCGCTGGGAGACTGGGTGCAATTTTTTCTAAGTCGCGATTCAGAATTCGGGAAGTACCGGTGTCTGGGAGCTCATTTTTAGTTAGGTCAGGATTCAAATAGACTTGAAATAAAAAAGTAGGTTAAAGTTCAACATGGTGGCTTACAAATACTGGATTTTTGAAATTCAACATGGCGGCCTGTGAGCTATATTCAGTATGTTCAATAACGCCTTCACCTATCGATATATTAACTTGAGATCGATATTTTACTGATGATATCGATATAATATCGATGATATCAGTACATTTCATCGATATATCGGTCATATTGGGATATTGCATATTTATGCAATATCGATACATCTATTCTAAGAACTACCGTTTCTCCTCAAAATCTACGAAGAAATCGTATAATCGGAACATTAATTCGTCTTGGAGAACTGCCACCATATATTTCCCCATATACAGATATCAAAGTCATTGTTGATGAGAATTCGGATGATGCGTAAAAACCTCGGAAGAACCGTATTAATCGCAAATGATTCGCGAATACCTGCGAGCTGCATCGGTCTATGGGGCATTAACATAACGACTTTTTGAGACCAGAATGTCGTTTTTATGATCTCGGAGACGCGATTTGGCGTCGCGACGACGGTCTCGGGGGGCGAAAAACTTGGTGGGAACCGGGCGTTTACCTATGGGTGTCCGGCCAAAAGTCCCCGCATCGGTATTCGCGGAATTCGTCTTTTGGGCCTGGGTGCCCGGACGCAAAAAGCTTGATGAAACAAATCAATCATTTCCACAATCACCGGTTGATTGGTAAAAAGCGACTCTGGTTCGCAAATAATTGGCATATGAAATTTATGGTTTACCGGAATGGCACATAAGGGAAAAGTGATATGGATGTTGTTGATCTCAGAATTTTATTTTTAATGCACGACGTTTGGCGCGCATTTACGATGTTTAAAATGAAAAAAAAATTAAACATTTTCTTTTATCAATGTCCTCACCTATCAAACAACGATCGAAAACTGTCACCATTGTGACGGTTTTGTTTGTCAAAAAAGAAGTCAGTCGAATCATGAGTCTAATGAATGAGATCGAGTCGTTGTCGAAAGCGTGTAAAAAGTATGATTAATCGAGTCAAGTGTATTGAAATATTTGTATATTTTGATGCATATATTTCGACTATTACCGTTATACTTCAATATATTTTGATACATATCGATGAACGTCAATACCAGTGGCGGAGAGAGGGGGGGGAGGGCAACCGTGGCAGTTTGCCCCGGGCCCCGTCGACAAGGGGGCCACCAACCGTTTGATGAAGGTTTTTCGAAAAATTTACTGCTTCAATAGAATACAAAGAAATCATCGAAGAGTTCAGCGAAAAAAAAGCAAGAACAAAAATTTTTTGTAGATTTTTCATCTGCTTTGCTTTCACTTTTATCATAGAATGATCCCTGACCATGTATATCAAATTTTTTACCTCTGAATTTAACAAGTTTTTCGAATTCAAATTGACCAATTAACCCTTCGTTACCGTAAATGTATTTCCTAACCATTTTTCAGAAAATTACATCAAATTCTCAGGGGGGGGGGGCATAAATTTTTTTGCCCCGGGCCCCCGAAAAGATCTGTCCGCCCCTGGTCAATATATTTCAATAAATATCGTTACATTTCGATATATTTCGATACATGTGGGAACAGTTTAATATATTTCGATACATATCGATAAAATTCGATACATATCGATACCCTTCGATATATTTCGATACATATCAATACTTTTCGATATATTTCGGTGCATACCGATAAGATTCGATATAATATATCGAATCGTAATATTATTACGATACATATAGATGAATTTCGATACTTAAAAGTATATACTTTGATAAATGAATGTAGCGTAACAAAATATTTCAACACATCAACATATATTTCGATGTATCAATGTTTATTTTATGTATCGGTAAGATGGGATGACACAATTCACCTGACTCCTAATATCGAAAAAATCAAAATCACCCCCCCCCCCTCCCCCCTCTGCTCAACCACAACTACCCCTCTCCACTGGCGAACATTATTATCCTCTCGATATACATTATGTGTCCCGAATTCCTCTCCACGTCTCTAAGGCCCCGACTCACCGACGTTATATCACCCCTCCCCCCCCCTGCACCAACCCCCCTCACCCACTCTTTCGCATGTCCCAACGATAATGAAAATCAACGTCAATTTCTTGCCCCTATTAATTGCATTAATAGACAGGCCGCGGGGCCCGGAAAAAAGGGTCGGGCCCAGCGCGATCACGTACGTCTCGCGCGGGGCAAAAGCGTGTCATAAAAATCCCGCGGGACGAGTCACCCCGGGGCCGAATGTGTACGTGCAGCGTGAGAGCGGGGCCTCACGGGTAATAAGGCCCAGTTTTTTCAACCCTCCCCCCTCCTCCGGGCGGCTCCCACCTTGTTCGTACCCCTCGCGCGCGGCAAGGCCCGGTAAGGCCCATTCTCCCCCTCCCCCTGGCGCTTTTTCCCCGTTTATCCGTCTTTTCTTCCTTCCACTTCAGGGCCCGTATTAATTTATACGCGGTACGTGTGTGCACGTCACTTTTTTCGACGAGGGCTCTGCCCAGTTCCATGAAATTAGCAAGAAACTGAGTGTCTTCGATGGTGGGAGGTGGGTATTATAGGGGTGGGGGTAATGGGAGGTATAGGATATGTGGTATTGTTTTAGTTTCTTCGGAGTATTCGTAGTGGGTTAATTTTTTTATAATTGGGTTACGGAATTTTTTATAATTTTTTATTATCAATAAATATAATAAAATTAAGATGATATTATTATTGATATAATAATATTTCTCCATGATCAATAAGGCCCCATCAGGTCAATATGAGTCGGAATTTAATACATCTTGCCATTTTTGACCTTCCATAGAAAATCTTATCTTTACTGTCTTGATTTTCCCACCCTAAAAATATTATGACCTACAAGTCAAGTCAGTGCACGTTGTAAAGTATTTTTGAAAATTATTTACAATTGAGCCAAAACTTTTCCCAAGCCAAATTTGTCCACCTCCGCTTCATTTTCCGAATTTGATTTCCCTGTCGTAGAACAAGGTCAAAAAAGATCGAAACAACTCACGATCTACAACATTTTCCATTCTTTCCCGTCCGACTCAACATTCCTTCTTTCTGCCTCATCACTTTCCAACCACTGTTACAAAGTTTTACGAACTCGGCAAGAACAATTATCATTCGTCCGCGAATGCCCTTTTTTGCCGCAATTTCCGGCCGTTACGAAATTGCCCCGCGATCGAAAAAACGCGCATAAATCGATCGTTCGCGTACGACAAAACTCGACCAAATCGCTCCCGGGGAATAATCAATGAATCCGGCCTTTTTTTGTATTTACGACCCGTGGTTTTCGAGATTTATCGATTTCGCGGCCAGATTCGATCGTTCGCATGTCAAATAAACATTTCTAATTGTCGCTGAAAGGGACGATCGTCGTTAATTATGGACTCGCGTGCGTTTGTTTTTTCGCAGTCGTGCAGACGTCGGTGCCCCAGAACGAGGCGGAGCTGCAGCTTTACAGAGTCATGCAGAGGGCTTCGTTGCTAGGGTATTACGATACGCTTTTGGAAATGGGTGAGTATGAGTCAGACTTTGGACAGTGCGAAAAAATTTTTGAATATTTGTTTATCACAGATCGTCATTATTTTTAAGATATCGTTCGCTTGATGGTAACTAGACTCACTGAACTGTATCCAATGTTTCGGACTCAGTCGAGGTATTTTTTACGCCATCGTTGCCCAGTCATTGAGCAATCATTGTGTTTAACTCAATTTTTGTTCAATAAGTGCGCAATAATTGCGTTTAACATAATTTTTGTTTAATTATTGGGAAATTATTGAGTCAAACTAAATTTACATTTAATTTTTGGGCAATCATTGTATTTAATCCAGTGTTTGCCCATTTGTATAGCAGTCGACGTGTTTGACTCAATTTTTGGTAAATTATTGGGTAATCATTAAGTTTAACCCAAGTTCTGTCTAATTATTGGGCAGCCATTGTGGTTGACTCAGAATTCACCTACTTACTGATCAATCATTGTGTTTAATTCAATTTATGTTAAGTTATTATACAATTATCGTGTTTATTCTCGTTTCTGTCCAATTATTCGGCAATCGTTGTGTTTGACTCAGTATTCGCCTAATGATTGAACAATTATCATGTTCAACCCGATTTATTTCCCATTATTATGCAATCAGCGGGTTCCACCCAATGTTTGCCCAATTATCAGGCAATTATTGAGTTCAACCTGACAATGGCTCAATAAAATACCGCGGCTGCGTCTGAAACATTGGTAATGTTTTCCAGGGTAGCTAGTGCTACAATTTTTTCTACTCATACAATTCTGCCGAACCACACTTGCATTTTCCGTGGAAACATTTATACATTGTCGAAAATAATGTTAGGCGGAGACGACGTGCAACAACTATGCGACGCCGGTGAAGAAGAATTTCTAGAAATAATGGCGCTAGTCGGAATGGCGAGTAAGCCGTTACATGTAAGAAGACTGCAAAAAGCACTCCAGGAGTGGCTAACAAATCCTTGTAAGTTCTTGACTCACCACGGAGAGTGATAGTACAGTAGAAACTCGCTTACCTTGCGTCAAAGGACTCGTTACTCAGACCTTCTATACCGACCGTCTCATCGACTGTAGTTTCTTTATCGACCGATTATGAATCACCGACTGCTGGTGATTGACCAAGTGCCGGTAAATAACCGATTGTCAATGTGCCGAATTCCTACTTCACCGACTAGGGTAGCCGACTGTCTTTAGGTCAAGTTCCAAACTAACGGTAATTTACAGACTGTCGAAAATTGACCGACTGTTGATAATTCACCGACTGTCAATAACCTGATATTCTACTTTACTGACAGTCGTGTGGTTAGGTTTCTTCACTACCGAGCGCTTCACATTAATAAAATCATGAGACTTACCATCTAATATACACAATCTCTACATGCATCCAAAATCATTCGACACTTACATGTTGGTGTCTTCTAAATGAATTCGGGGTTCACAGCTCTTTTCCAAACACCCGTCATCCCCGCAACCGCGACCAGCAGCAAAAAACAGCCAGGTTTTCCCTGCGTAAGTCCGAGACAGCAACAAACGACGTCGGCCTTGACCAACTCCCAGACGCCGACGCCCTATGTCGCGACGCACGTCTCGGTCTCGCTTTCGTCCTTGCCCTCGCGCAGCATAAGTCCAGCTGTTCCCGCCGCCGGTGCTGCCCCCACCGCCTCCGCTACAACCTTAGCGACATCTACGTTCCGGCACAGTCCGAGTCCAAACGCTTCTTTGTCTTACGCTACTTCGCAAAGTCCTGGAGTGTTGCAGGTGAGAGATTTATTCAGTGTTTGATATTCTTTTGGGGTTTTTTATCTTGGAAAAGGAATTAATTTACGAGCAAATAAATAATATTCTGACGTGGTAGAATGAATCCGTCTTAATGTGCTTATTTATGATCGTATGAATCTTAATGTGCTACAAGAACATGACGTCACAGTGATGTTACATCGGAATATCATGAAAATCCGGGTTCAAAATATTATCACGAGAAATCCCGGTAAACGTGAATTCTGAATTTTTTCATTTATCATCAAAATTATTCGATGTGACGTCACCAAAGGCGGCCATTTTTGTGTCATAGTGACGTCACTGTGACATCTCAATGACGTCCGTGTTTTACTGGGTGAAATAAGGTGTTTAATAGAACTTGTATTCAGGTAGGAACGTGTGAATCGTCTTGTGGCAGCGCTACGACTTCCAGCCCAAGTGGCGGTTGTGCCCCAGCGAGTCCGCCACAATCGACTCCAATGCTCCTTCAATCACAAATACAAAGACTGGCTGAGGCAGCTGAGCGTCTTGTGGCCACTTTAAGGCCACTCGACCCGAAACCTCATAATGTTAAGAAGAAACTTTGCAAAAATTTAGAGGTACGTACGTTCGCCGGAACTTGACTCAACCTCAAAAACGTATCAGAGTCTGTAATGGTGATTTGTAGATATTCTGTATGTATCCAACAAAAGGTCAATGGGTTGGGTACATAAATATGCATTGTAGAAGTATCCAGAAAGCCCAATTTTTTGACGTTATAAAATTGTTAAAAAAGACAGTGATGGCGATGCCCGAAACCGATCCTCGAAGGATGGACGAGATTCGAAAATACGCTGCGATCTACGGCAGGTTCGACTGCAAAAGAAAACCGGAAAAACCTCTGACGCTTCACGAAGTTTCGGTGAACGAAGCGGCGGCGCAGATTTGCAGATTCGTACCTGCTTTGCTGACGAGGAGAGATGAACTCTTCCCTTTAGCCCGGCGAGTAGTTCGAGATTCTGGGTACCATTACTCCAAAAATCAATAGTACGTTGTTATTGTGATCACTTGAAGGAGTATAATCTTTTTTTTACTAAACCTCGAAATCAATGAAACAGTTAATGACGAAGGATTTCTTTTATAATTCTGAAAAGAAAGTTCTCCAGCAATTTCTTCGTAACTCTAGAACTTACAGAGCTATTGACCTTCGAAGTTGACCAATCACCGCGCGGTGCGTGGAATGGGGGGTATGCTGACATCACGTATCGCTGCGCGCTGATTCGCCGATTTTAATCCTTTGTAACTCTTTTAGTTCTGAGTTTAGGAACAAATGATGAAGGAATTTTCGTTATATATTTGTACAAGGCTTCTAGTTTAATCATCTTTATCATAAAACGAATAAAATCTTACCCAACTTGTTATGTTTCAATTTTAGAGAAGATCGACTGAGGGATTTCTGTCTCATACTCCTTCAGCACGTCTTTTAGTGTCATTCCTGGTACTCCAGGGTAGTTATTTTCAAATATTTGTTAATGAAAACTATGTCTTTGTAGTCTGTCGATGTCGAGGGGCCAAGAAAACGGCGAGGAAACCGACGCGGAGCACGCGAAGCGCCAGAAACTCGACCTGGAGGGTGGCGAGGGTGAGGACTCGTCGCAGGTTAGCCCGCTTCCCTCAAAAAACTAGCGCCACCTGACCCGTCGCACTCGCTATTACAAACTAACCGTACAAAACGCACCACTAACGCGCCAAAAGCATTCCCAAACGCCCGGAAAAAAGGTCAAGTATTGCAGAACCGTGACTCTATGCTTTTCTGGAGTTTCTGGAAAAAAACAAATATCTCTGCGTCATTGTTTTGGCACTTTTGACGTAGGAGAAAAAAATCAAGTCGATTGTATCAGCATAATCGTGGTTGTGAATTTTTTCGGAGAATTTTGTGATTATCGCAATCAATATCGAAGCGATCGGTACATTTTTACGTTTAGTAAAAAAGATTATGTTGCATTACGTGAAGTTACAATTTGAAAGTTACATCGATTAAAACGTAATTTTTTTAGAAATAATCATTCTTTTCGTGCATTTTGATGAAAGTTGAAGTACGAAACAATGACGATAAGTTGGAAGTGAGGTTTTTTCGTGGCGTGAAAAGTGAGTGAGTTTGCCGGGAAGTAGTTGCAGGAGATTGCAAAGTTGCTTGGGAATGATTGCTGTGTTTTCGATGTGCTTTTGCTACTTCGGCAACGAGATTCTTGTTAAGCTTTTCTAGTAGACATGTTTAGGTGAAGTTTATGTAAACGGTTTACGTAAAATTTGCATGCTCATGCGTACGCACGTCAATGTGAACTGTTTACGTACGATGTAAACTGTGTGAATAACTGGAAATTCGAAATCTGTCGCTTTTTTGACTTACTTCCACATTCACTGATGGATCATGATTGAAAACATGTTTGAAAAAACAGTTTACATGATCCTCCTTAACCTTACCTGTTTTTCATCTGTTCGCCACGTGATATTTTTAATTTTATGTAAACATCGTGTAAATTTTGCGTAAACATGTGCATACAACACCGTTTTCGAAGTGTGTACGTAGAAATGTCTACCTACTGGGTTTCTTGCGCTCTTGCATGCGTTTTTATGCATGAACATTGCACTGTTTTATCATCAATCATGTTAAAAGCTATGTATGTGAATCATACATCGAGAATTTCAAGTAAATTATACTCGGGTTACAGACATAATGCAAAGACTAATTCAAAAAACTTGAAGTTAGTTTTTTTACATTTGACAGTATCGTAGTCTGATCAAAATCAATTAAAATTAATAATTCTTCAGAATTGTGGATGTTCCAATAAAAAAAACACAGACATTTCTTGATTCTACTGCTTGGTCTTCCGAAAAAAAGAACGTTCTCTAAAATTTTTATGACATTGGTTTGTTTCTCGTGAATTGAACAAACAGAAATATTTCTTAATCGAAAATTCGTTTCTATCGTCTGTAGCAGTTCCGCTGTTTCAGGTTGAGTTGGATCTACGATGTTCTGGAATTGATAGTTCTACTTCGAAAAGACGCGGGTCATCAAGGTAACTACTGCGTTTTTGTAATTTCATCTAATACGAATTTAAAACTTTTCACAAACAGTACAAAAATGCGCAGGACAGGGGGGGGGGGGAAGGGGGATTTAAAATTTTGTTGAAAAATAAAAATTGTCTAGAACTCGCCAAAAAAACACTTAAATCACACCAGTAAACCCATTATGCAATATCCAATCTGGCACTAGATTTGCCATTGAAATATAATCATGCCGTATAATATAATATGCTTCAAAGAGTTCATTTTGGAACACAATTTTGAAATGTTCAGATTTTTGCATTGTTCCAGCCCAGTTTGGCAGAAGAGGAATAACAACGGTCTTTTCGGAACGAGCGTTGGTGAAGAAACAGATTCGGATAGCCAGTTTTCGTTCTCCAATGAAGAATCATCGTCCATCCACGTAAATAACGTTTGTCATGAGAATATCAAAACTTCACGGAGAAAACAGTATGGTTGCTCCTACCATATTAAAATAGTAACATTTGCGCCAACCATATCTATGGTTTGTACAGCTATATCTATGATTGGTACAACCATACCTATGATTGGTACGGCCATGTATCTATAGTTAGCACAGCTATATTTATGGTTGTGCAAACCACAGATATGGTTGGCGCAAACATGACTATTTATATGGTGGAAGCAAACGTACTGTTTTCTCCGTGAATTGTTATTCACGATGAGAATCATCGAAGAATTTTTTTCAGGACACGAACGAAGGAGACACTGACGTAGCAGAAAGAGAAAACGACTTTAATTTGAAGGTATCGTATCGTGTTCAATAGAAGTTGTAAAACCAGTGAATGATTTTCATCTTTAGTCTTCTCGAATGGACGATCAAATTCGATTTTTCTACAGGTTATAGCATCTCGGGGTGACAACATAATTGCTGTCGCGAATCCAGCGTTAGCTCTCATAAAAGAAGAACCAACGGACGAAAAATCGTCATTGTAATGAATCTGACAATTTCAAACCTTTTCGAAATGTTACATTTTTTCAGATAGACAACATTCTGCCTGAAAAGTTGATAGGAAATAATATCGCAAATCTGTGCAATAAAATAACAATCGACGAAAAAAGGTATTCGGTTTCTAAAGTGTGGAATCTCGAATTCGCAATATTAAAATAAAATATGATTGCGAGTGAAACTTTTGTTTAGAACGGGACTGTAAATACGAAGAAAGTGCATTATGATGACTTAGTGATTACTCTTAGAGCGATTAATTTTTGTAAGGAGCTGTATTGCCGTCCGTCCATTTTTTTCGGCTGTGCTCGCCGGATTAAATCTTCGACAATAAATAATTTGATAGACATCGGTCCTCTTGACTCCGACAATCAATCTCAAAATTTGCACGCAGTTTGTCGAATTTTTATGTGATGTGCATCAATACAATCAAAAATAGATATTTTACTAACAAGGAAGGTATCCGAGGTGTCCGATGCCGATTTCGATATCAGAATATGCTTTATGCGACCCAAGTCTGAGCGACACGTATTTTTTTTTTTTTTATCGGCCGAAATTCGGTTTGAAGGGGTAAAATCAGCCCTTGAAGTGGGGGTCGTCAATCGTCCAAATAGCGGTTTCATGTACTAGCAATTATTTTTCGCGAACAAAATGTATATCAATTTTCTTCTCAGGATGCTCAAGTCGACATTTGTTTGTTTTTTGGATATTCTACAAATTAGAAGGTTGCAACCCCTAAAGTGGATTTTTTTATAACAAATCAATTTTGATGCCAAATATTCTGGAAAAAATATCTTGTACATTAGAAATGAGATTAAAGTCGAGCTGTTTTTCAACATTCAAGTCGACCTATTTCTTTCTCTTTTGGATATTCCATAAATTGGGGGATCGTACACCCTGAACTAACTTTTTCCCATATATCATCACATTGACGTCAACAATTCTGAGCAAATATGTTATATTCCAGGGAAAAAGTAGAGTCGACCTGTTTTTCTTCCTTTGGATATTCCATTTATCAGAAGATTTCAGCCCCCCCCCCCCGCCCCTCTTGAAAAGAATTTTTTGATATAAAAAATCCACATTGATGGATTATCGAGTGTAGTATCGGAGAAATTTGAAGTTGTCGAGTTTTGAAATTTTTACAGGTTGTTGAAATTTTGAAAATTTCCAAGAATTTTGAAATTTTCAAGTTTTAGCATTTAATGGTTTTGAAGAATTTCAAAGTTTCGAAACTTCGCCTTTGTGATCCTGTAACGAATTTTGAAGAATTTAGGAGTTTGGATGAAATTGGAAGTTATTTACATGAAGATTTCTATATGTTTCGGAACTTTAAAGAAGTTGTAATGAAATGTTTCAGAGTTGTGAATTCTATTAATTTTGGTGACTTTAAAATTTTTAGATTTGCAAGATTTCAAATTTCTGCGGAATTTAAAAGAGATGAAAAGTTTTTGAGAATTTCGTAGTTTGCATCTTTAGAAGTTTTGAGACATTTTGAAAAATTCCGACCAATTTCAAAATTCCGGAGTTTCGAAATTCATAAATTTTGGAGAATTCGAAAATTCTGCGATTTCGAATTCAGTAAGAATTTAAACAAATTTCCGATATCGTGAAAAATTCGAAAGTTGTTCAATTTTCAAATTTAAAGAAATTCCAAAAATTCTGTAGAATTTAAAAGTTCTTGAATTTTGAAATTCAGAAGATTCTTCAGAATACCAAATTTTCAAATAATTCCGCTGTTTTTAATTTGCCAAAGATAAATAGTTGTGGAATTTTTCGAGTTTTGGTAATCCAAATCCACTTGAATTCGAAATAAACAGTTTGATCAACAAAATCCATTGTTTTCGTTTTTTGTCCATTGTTCTTAAATGTCTGATTGTTCAAAGGAAGATGATATGTCACTAAGAAAAGTAACGGGCGCTCCTTTTTACGAAAAGTAACGGTCACGAGCTTCATATTTCACCTGAGTAACGTTCCAAACCTTGCTATTGCTCTCTCTTTCTCACCAAACGACTGCTTTCGTGAGTAAGAGAAGGACAGGTGCGTAACTGCCCATTTCTACTGACGGAGAATCTTTATCCCAAAAGGATTTTCATATGCATGCGATGCTCTTTCGAGAGATATCAAGCATAATAAATTGAGCGTTGCGAGAAAAGTATGGAACAACAGTCTGTAGATTTAGATTTGCGAGGCCAGAATCCTTACAGTACTCGTAAAAGTCTCTCGTAAAATCGAAGAGGCGAGTTCTGCTTCATGATTTCTCTAATCACAAATCGATCTCGAGTTTTTGAAGTTGGTTGAATATCTGTAAATTCGCGAAAATCCGGTCGTTTTTGTTCGAGAGAATGAAAGAAATATGCTTCTCGATTTCAAGAATTTGTGTAAATTATTCACCAAACTCATCTAAATTGTTGGCTACTTTCAATCGAAACATAAATCATACCCAACTATACTAGTTTTGAGTCTTGTACATCAGAACCCGCATAAGCCTTTCGTTATTCGATCGCAAGTCCGAACGCGCCGTTCTGCTGGCAACTGCAGACGCAGCGCACGAAACCGGCGCCGGCGAGCGATCGATAGTAATTTCACATTCTTTATACACCTCAGTGCAATAAACGGTCCTTTATTGGCCTGCTCGGACCCGAAAAAGCTTTTTATTGCCTTCGGTGTATAAAGTATCGTATGTTCTCACTCGCGTGTTGCCACACTCGCTACGCTCGTGAGGCAACCTCCACGCTCGAGGAATCTCCTCTTTCGACCAATAGTCGCACACAATATTTTATTCAACAACCGCGAAAAATATGTGATTTCATGGCCCTGCTGAGAGGGGGGGAAATAATGGATTACCTGATT
>JAPYZK010004067.1:0-10948 GCA_030522785.1 Platygaster equestris
TAATCCAAAGTTTATCGAAACTTTATTTTCCATTCGGAAACATTCTCAAAAAAATTAAAAAATATGTATAAAATAAAAAAAACTGAAAAAATTTTCTCGTAATTTGTTTGAATTTATTGAATTTTTTCGATATTTTCGTGAATATACAAATATTGACGAAGAATTTTGGAGTTTCCGAATTTTTGAAATTTTCATCAGGAAAATAAGAATTCTTGAGCATAAAAATTCAAAATGATTCAAAAACAAATTTCGGAAAAATAAACAAAATTATAGAAACCCACAGAAAAATGCAAAAAACTAATCTAAAGTTTTTCGTAACTTCATTTTCCCATCGGAAACATTCTCAAAAAAATTAAAAAAATATGTATAAAATAGAAAAAAACTCGAAAAATTTTCTCGTAATTTTTTCGAATTCATTGAAATTTTTCGATATTTTCGTAAATATACAGATATTGACAAAGAATTTCAAAGTTTCCGAATTTTTGAAATTTTCATCGGGAAAATAAGAATTCTTGAGCATAAAAATTCAAAATGATAAATTCAAAAACAAATTTCGGGAAAATGAAGAAAATTATAGAAACCCACAGAAAAAATACAAAAAACCAATTCAAAGTTTTTCGTAACTTAATTTTCCCTTCAGAAAAATTCTCAAAAAAATTCCAAAAATATGTATAAAACCAAAAAACTCAAAAAAAAAATTTCCGAAAATTCCCTGATGCTGTATCATATCCGAAACAGCTTCGAAATTCCCAAAACTCCAAAAAATGCGTCTCTCATCCCGACGGCGCACAAAAATACCGCATTCGGTCGAAGCCCGATTTTTGCCCCGGGAGATAAAGGCTGCAGTTTAGGGGTCAGCTCTTATGCGGCGGACTGACGGATTTGACGCGGGCGAATCGTAAATTCGCCGGCACTTTTTCAACCGCACGAGGGTTGAATCCGCAACAGGTTGTGAAAGCTTTTGCCCGCGGGTATTATTCGTATCTGCGATTCTTGTTTGCGTATAAATAGCCCCCCCCCCCCCTCCCCCCGTAAACTCTCCTGAGTAATGCTTAGAGTTATTAGGAATCTGATAAAAGGGTTGACGTATATACGACGTTCAGTCGACACAAGGAAACTCTTCGGTAGCGCACCTGACCTGAGTTGAGTGAGATTTCCCCCAAGATTACTAGAAATTGTGAACAGCGCGCTCGCCGCAGATGTAACGGGAACTCATTTTTTTTCTCTCTTTTTCGTAGGTTACGAAATATTTTTGCGAAAATAATAATCCATTGAGAAATTTGTTGTGGCTGATGACGATGTCGTGAATTGGGTACTTTTTTCGTTGTCACGCACTCGAAACATTTTAGGACAGAATTTTTGTGGTTGTCGAAGAAGTGTAGTGTATTTACGAATTTCGATCTTTTTTACAGAAAAAAGTTACACAGCCATAAAAGACACATGTTGTGTCTGTGTTCGAAAATTTTTCAAGTTCTGCCACTACAACATATGTCTAAAAGTCGTTTACGGAATATTGAGGAATTTTTTTTTTTTTCGTAAAAAAGGTTTAATTCCATCGGATGGAGAATTTTTACCACTTTTTATGTGGTGCGACGTGAATTACTGGGGATTTAATGTCAAGTGACTTTCTCAACCTTCGGGTTTTTCACGAGCGCCATCACTTCCTTTTTTTGTGTTTCCGCTTCTGATGTGTTAGAAGAAATCAGGGAGTCATCGTTGAGGGACAGATTTCGTGACACAGAAACATAAATGAACGAATTAGTCCGCGGGAATTTATACTTATCGGGTTCCTCTATCGCCGAAGATGCCTAGTGATTTGCTTTTGTTTCGGGGTACACGGTGTTCGCAGGCTTTCACTCTTTAAAATTCCATTTGGACGCAGGTATTGCGTGATTGACGTGAGTTTTCGTCGTGATTGAGCATGAATTTACGGGGGGGGATGAGTGTATGCGATCGATGATTCGATGACGGATTGAAAATTTGTTCTTAATTATTTAGGTCGATTTTGGAAATAAAAAATGTGTTTTTTGCTTATTTTTGGCAGGAGGTTGATGAAGGTTTTGGGAAGATTGTCGAGATTTTGAATTTAGTAATTTCTGTAGTGAATTTCAGGGATCGACATATATTTTGAGATGATTTGGGTTCGACTATTTACAATTTTGATGACTTGAAAATTTAGCAAAAATCGCTTATTTGTGATTGTGTTTTGAAGTTTTGAAATTTTCAAGTTTTGGAACCATGAAAATGATGGGAGTTCCAAAATTTCGAACAATTACAGGTTCTGAGGTTTCGGAAATTTTTGAATTTTAGAGTTTTTCAGAATATCGAAGGGCTTTTGGGTTTATAAGCAGTTTAAAAATTCTGAAGTTGTGAAGTTCAGAAATGTCCCGTATTTTAAGATTTTGAGAAGGCTAAAAATATTAAAAGTTTTGGAATTTCAAAGTTTTCAATAATTTTATCATAAAGTTCTCAAGTTCGAGAAGTGTCAGAAATTTTCAAAATTTCAACAAGTTTTCCAATGTTGAAGTTTTTTAAAATTTTCGAGTTTGCAATAATTCTGAAATTTCAAAGTTGTCAAGTTTTGGAATGGTTAAAGTTATAGAAATTTCAATTTTGTGAACTTATCAGTTTTGAATTTTTTAAAAATTCGGGATTTTTAAGTTCCGATGAATTTTGGTTCATTTTCAAGTTCTTAAGTATTTTTAAGTCGTGAAATTGTAAAATTTTGGAATTTTTCAAATTTGGGAAGTTTTGCAGATTTAGAAATTTTTAAAGATCTGAAATTTCAATAAATTGGGAAGTTGTAAGGTTTCGGGAATTTTGGAAGTTTCGCAAGATGTAATTCCGAAGTTTCTGGGAATTGCAAAGAATTTTAAAGTTTAAAACTATTCTGAAATCAGAAATTTAACAAATTTTGAGATGGTCAGAATTATATAAATTCTGAAAGTTTTCAAATTCTGAAGAATTTCGATTTTTTCAATTTATCAGTTCAAAATTATTTGAAAACTTCGGATTTCAAAGTTACGATCAATTTTGGTAAATTTATAAGTTCCTAAGTATTTTGAAGTTGTGAAATTGTCAATTTTCAGAATTGTTGAAATTTGAAAATGTCTAAATTTTAGAAGTTCTGGAATTTCGAAGAATTGGGAAGTTCTAAAATTCACAAAATTTTGGAAGTTTCGCAAGTTCAATAACTTTGAAGTTTTTGAGAATGTCAAAGTTTTTCCACATTTTTAAGCATCTTAAGATTTCAAGCGTTAAGTTCAGGAGCTTTCCAAACTTTAGAAATTTTCGAAATTCTGGAACTCCGAAGTTTTTCAAAATTATTATGAAGTCTAAAGTTTTAGAGTTTCAAAAGTTGTGTATTTAGAAATTTTCGAGACTTGAAAAAAAATTCGAACTTTCAAAAAATTCTCAAGTTTGGAATTTTTAAGCCTCAAAATCTCCAAAGTTTCAAAAATTTCGAAACTTTTTCAAAATTTTGAAACGTTTCAAGTTGTAAAATTTCCAAGTTTTCAAGGTTCTAGAATTTCTGAAGCTCTGAAAATTTCAAAAAATCCGGTCATTTCGTAGAATTACGTGATTTTGAACTTTTTGATTCCAGAAATCAATAATTTATTTCTTCACGATTTTCTGCATGAAATTATCAAAGCTTTCGTGAATACATAAGATTTCAAAAAACTGTCAATATCTCGAACTCTCTAATTTCCATCCTCAATTTCATACACCAAAATATATTTTTAGATAATTCAAGTTCAACCACACACAATTTAGATGACTTCAAAATACATCAAAAATCGCTCACTCGTAATTAAAACTGTTCTTTATCCATAAAAGTTCGTTTATTTTCCCGAGATACCCAAAGAAACAAAAAAAACTACGAATTTCCGCTCAGTACCTATTGTTAAGCCAAGAAAAATCGTGTCAATCAGTAAAACTTCATTTTTTCAGTTAAAAAACGATGAAAGTTAAAGCAACTGAAATTTTCATTGGTTCCAACTGAATAATTCCGTTGGCAACACGTTACCACTGAAAAATTCAGTCTAACTAAAAATCTGAGTTGGAACCGTCCTAACTGAAAAACTCAGTTGAGAGGGTGTTATGACTGAAATTTTTCAGTCGTGTTGACTGGAACCGACACTTGTTCTAATAGAACTTCATTACACAGGCGATAAATAAAATAGTCATTCATCGGCTCCAACTTTTTCATTCAGTAGGAGCGATTGAAATATCCATCAGCCGAACTGAGAATTTCAATCGTAACCAATCCAACTGAAAATTCAGTTGAACGTAACGAAACTGACAAACATTTTTCTCAGTGTAGGTGAAAATACCCGAGAAATCACCCTATACCTATTTCGACGCGGAAAAGAGATTTTCCAATCGGGACAATAGTTCGGCGGCAGCAATTACATTATCGGTGGAAAATTACTGTGCGTAGCCGCACACTCGAATGCGCACCGCTTACAAATGCCGCTGACTTTTGATTACGTCACGTTATGACATCCGTGACACAATCGCGATGTCGCTCGCGTATAACGCCCTCGTGACGGAGCCCCGACTTTTCGCAACTTTCGGCTTTTCCACCGGCAATTACCGCGATCCGTTAACTTTTGCGACAGATCTCACCCACAGAACTAGAATGCTCGGATGCGTTACAAAATGCGGGGCAATTAGCGCTATATTTTCATAGGGGTTATTCGCACTGAAATTCATGATCCTGGGGTGCCTTATCAGTGAAAAAACATGTTGAAAAATGTTCACACAAACTAAGGAATGAGAACGATTTCTTTTTGGAGTTATTGGGAAACGAGAAATTTGGTTATTTTTTGGATGAAGTGATTTTGAGTTGGAACTGGGGATGGGAAGTTACGCAAGTGTCCTTTTCTCACTCATGAGAGCAGGCGTTTGGTGGGAGAGAGAGGGCGATAGTTTTGCCCATTTCTGCTTGGAACAAATTGATGATTTTGAATTGAATTTTTTGATTTCGATGAGGATAAAATGAAATTCATCTAATTTTTCAAAAATTTGGGGGAAGATAGTTTTTTATTCATTTTCCTCCTGATTGTGTCTTAATAATTGCGAAATTCTGCTGCTGGGAGATTATAGGGAAATTCATGATTTCAGAATTATCGATTATATGAAAATTCGAGTATTTTGAAGGTTCTGTTTAGAATCTTTATGAAAAACATACATTTTATACTAATTGCCAAAATCTCGTTATTTCATTTTCTTTCAAATGAGAGTATCTTTTTTGAAACGAAAAAGATACTAAATCGAAAATTCGAAAAAATATTTCCCAAAAACGCCACGAAACTCCTTACAGTAAAAATTATAAAAAACTGTGGAAATGACAACATTTTTGAAATTTCGAAAACTTTCGAAATTCCCGAATAATTGAAATATTCTAAATACTTTCAACTCCGAAAATCCTAAAAATTCCCAAAACTTGAATAATTCTAAAAATTCTCAACATTTTCTACAGTTTTAGGATGAATAAAATTTTTAGGATTCTCACAATTTTAGAAAATTTTCAACAAATTGATTGATTTGAATGAAATTTTTTGATTCCGAAGAGGATAAAATGAAATTCCTCCAATTGTCCAAAAATTTGGGGAAAGATTATTTTTCTTCATTTTCCTCCTGGCTATGTCACGATAATTGCGGGAAATTATCGGGAAATTCATGATTTCAGAATTGTCCATTCTATAAAAATTCCAGTATTTTTAAGGCCTTCTTTAGAATCTTCATGCAAAAAATAGATTTAATACAAATTTTCAAAATCTCATTATTCCATTTTCTTCCGAATAAGAGTGTCTTTTTCGAAACAAAAAATTTCAAAATTCAAAAAAATTTTTTCCGGAAATGCCAAGAAACTTCTCACAACAAAAATTCTACAAATTTTCAAAAATGGCAACATTTTTGAAATTTGGAAAACTTTCGAAATTCCAGAATAATTAAAATATTGTACTCTCAACTTCGAAAATGCTTAAAATTCTCAAAATTTTCAGACATTCCAAAATCATCGAATTTTAAAAATTCTCGATATTTTTCGAATTTTCGACATAATTAAAATATTTCAAATTATACAAACTTCGGAAGTTTTTCAAGCTTTTCTAAGTTCTCGATATTTTAAATATTCCTGACATTCCCAAAATCCTCACATATTTCGAAATCACAGAATTCTCGAAATATTTTCAGAATTCAGACAATCAAAAGTTTTTCGACCATATTCCACCGAAAGTGACAAAAATCATCCTAACTCTTACCGAAATTTCGTGTGATGACTTGCATGCATGATTACGAGTATCGTTGAAATCCCTAATTTTTCTCCTTCGACGATACCGTTTTTTCGGCGCTTACACTTTTACTTCTCTTTTTTCGCTCATCCTCTCATCTCTGTACTAATGCATTCAAATGTATTCGCCTCGGACGTTGGTAAATCATTAGTACAGCCGGTGCCGGGGCGTTTTACAAGAAAACGCCGAGATAATTTCATTACTTCGTTAAAGCTTTTTCATACCCGCAACCCGGGAGAGCGAATTATGCAAATAAGTGATAGATTTTATGGAGGAAGATACGGTCATGCGGACATTCGGTGGTGTTTTTTTCGTACCGAGTGAAATGAAAATCTCGGGGTTTCGTAAAAAGTTGATCTTTAAGCTAATTAGCCGTCGAAGAACGCGACATGTCCCATATCGTAAACTTCGTGACACTTCGATGTACGCGACGCGTTTCGTAACTGGACGCATGCTGGGGGTGGCGAAAAGGGGGGAAATCTTGACCAAAACATTTAAGAAAATTTTCAGTCATGTTAGGTAATTCATTGAGTGTATGCATTTTTTGAGTTTTTTAATTTTATCAGTATTTTTGGACGTTTTTTAGAAACTTGGGAAATTTTCGAAACTTTCCGAAAATTTGGAGAATTTTTACTCAATTTCTGTACTTCATAAAATATTTTTCCCGCGTCAGAAAAATTCCAGAGAGTTTTTGGAATTCGTTGGGTGTATGCATTTTTCGAATTTTTTTTCTGATTTTGTGAGTATTTCTGAACATTTTTTAGAAAGTTGGAAAATGTTCGAAACTTTTCGAATTTCGATTTTTCGTAAATTCGAAAAAATCTAAAAACTTTTTATTCAGTTACTGTATTCCAGAAAATATTTTCCCCTTGCCAGAGAAAACGCAGAAATTTTTCAGAATTCATTCAGTATACGCATTTTTCAAAAACCGAGAAAATTTTCGAAACTTCCCAAATTTTGGTTTTTACGTAAATTCGGGAAATTTTCTCTTAATATCTGTATTTTTGAAAAATATTGTCACCCCACTAGGAAAATTCCAAATACATTCGTTTTCATTCCTGAACAGAATTGATTACGGTTTCACAAAAGGCCTGAAATTTCTTCGAAGTGAATTTTTTTCAACTGCAAATTTCGACGAAAGCAAATGTTCATTACAATCTTCGTTTTTTGAGCTTTACACGCAGACCCGATTTCGTATTCTCAGTCGCGTGCGCACGGAACGCCGGTGACATTTCAAATACCGGACTTGACTCATCTGTCCGGGGCTCCTTTTCATCGATAGATTGCCGCTCGTCTGGTCACGTCCAAAACGCTGAGTTGCGCACCCTTACTACGCGCCTGCATGCACTAAATAGTAACCAGGTGCACATGTGCCACCACATATTTTTGAATAAGTCACAAACTTCGAGAATTGACAATTGGTGACTGGAGAATTTTTTCGAAAATTTGGTGACTCTAAAAATTTGAGTAAAGTTCCCTAAAATCAGGGACTGATTTAAAATCAGGTACTCAACCCCGAGAATTAGGGATTTACACTCAAAATTGAGGAGTTTTTTTTAGTCTTTAGGGAAATACAATTTTGAGGAGAAAAATTTAGAGAGATTTTATTAATACGGAACAAAAGAAAAATTATATATGGTGCAAAAAATTTAGATTTTTCATAATATATTGTTGTGAAAAATGTAATTTATAAAAAAGAAATTCGAAAAGTTGAGAAATTCTTGAACAGCTGCCAAAATTATAAGCTTGAAAAAATTTTGAAATCCGACATTTCGAATGTCTTCAAGTTCCTGAAATGTAGATTTCTGAATTTTGATTTTAGAATTTTTGATTCACTGTAGGAAATTGGAAAATTTCCGGAATTCAAAAATTAACATTCGACAAAACTCCTGAATTTTTTAGAATTCTGAAAATCGCATTTTCAGTTGTTTTGAATGTCCAACAAATTTTCAGTTACCGAACATGAAATATGAAAAATTTCGGAAATTCCAGATTTTTACATTTGGAACTGTCTTATTAATGAGATTTGAATATCAAAAAAACTGTCAGGATGCGTAAATTTTTAATTCTAAAATTTTTGAATTATCGAAGCTTTCAGTTTGGATTTTTAAACTTTTTTAATCTAAAAATCTCAATTGTATGGATCAAATTTTAGGATATACAAAATTTTCAACTTCAAGAATTTTAAGTGGTGTATATTTAATCTAAAATTTTCAATCCACGAAATCTCTTAAACTGTAACATGAAACTCATATAAATAATCAAAGTCGTCAAATTTCTAAAATCATAAGTTTGCTTGGATACAGAATTTTAAATGTTCAAATTTTGCATTTCCAAAAGTCCTAAATTCCCAAAAATATGAAATTCCTTGATTTTTTAATATTCCAATCTCAAAATTCAACTTTAAAAAATTTTTTTATTCACAAAATTTTTCGAATTCGGAGAATATTTTAAATTGTAAAAGTTATAAATTCAAGATTTCATATTCCGAATTTTCTCAATTCTTAGACAGCCAAGAATTTCAAATTCCAATGTTTAACAATAAGAATATAAAAAATTCCAAACTGCAATTAAAAACTGCAGAATCTTAACTTCATTTCCAAACACAATTTTTTCATCTTATGATTGATTGAAAAAGATTTTTCACGAGGAAAAGGCGAATTTTGAACAATATCGAAAACTTTTTTGACGTCAAACAATTGCGAATTTTTTTTTAATTTACGCAAAAATTTAGTTTTAATTAATTAACTCGAGTGTAAAAGGCCATTTGATGTCTTTTTAATGTGCACTCGCTTCAGTTTAATGATGCATGTAGAAAAAAGGGGAGAAGTGAGAGCTTTTTTCTCTGACTTTTTGTCCTTTTCCCAATTTCTGTCCGCCCTGAGTTACACGAAAAGTAACTTTGTACTCGGTGCAATTGACAGGCATACATCGTATATTCGTGGGTGTCTGACGAATGACTGCAATGAAACGCTTATGGTACTGGGAAAATGCGCTTGTGGGTTTTTATTAATTGTTTTGATTTATCTGTCGCTTTGATTCCGAGACGGTAATTGAATTCGTGAAAGAAAATCGAAGTTTATGGTCTTGCTGAGTAACTTGATAAATTTTATTCACATAGTGATCTTTTATCTTTCATTTATAATATTTATATATAATATTAATATCATACATTAATATAAAATACTTTCATAAATCCTGAAGATTTTTAATTTTAACCCTTTTTGTGTCCATTTCTGTACTGGAACAAATTTTTTCTAATACAAAATCAAAAACATTCAAATTATTCATTATTTTCAAACAATCAACAATTTGTGTATTTTTTCTTGTGTATTGTCGACAATTTTCAGAAAATTGAAAAAAGTACCACAATTTAAATGTGACTCTAATTATTATAAATTGACCGACATTTTCACATTTCTCTCAGTGCGTACCCAATGATCAAATCATATCGAAAAATCATTCGAATCAAGCACCGCTCGACACCTCCAGATACACATAATAATATCGCATTCGAATGCAAATGTAAAACGAGCCACACACTGGGCGTGTCACACGCAACGCCGGCACGTGGATCGTCGGGTATGTGCGAATGTGATTCACTTGCATCCGCGAATAAATTTCTCGGCTCTTCGAATTTCATTTAGCTTCTTTCGCTGAAAGTGCCAGCTACGGTCTCAATAAAGACCCTCGATATCGGCTCTTCCGTTAAGTGTTCTTATTTCACCGGTGCTTCATTGGCACTAAATCTTTGGATGAGTTCGGAGAAGAATAAAAACGAAACTAAAAAACTCCTGTAATGCATCGACGACCTGTAATGGCGTTACGTCTGGATTCGGAGTTTATTCTCGCGAATTGTTGCGGAGGTTGGGAAATTCTGATCAAAATTGTCTAAACTATAGAAAAAAGTCGTAGGTCTGATACACTTTGAAAATTTTGCAAAATTTTGGGAATTCTAGTAATTTCAAAAAATTGGGACACTGTTAGAGTTTCGAAATGTTCGAATTCTGAAAATTTACGTGAATTATCAATTTTTTTAAAATTTCAGAATTTTTCAGTTGTTCAAAATTTTCAGAATTTTCAGATACTTTTTTGAATTCTCGAAAATTGCATAATGTTCGAAATTTTGAGCATTTTCCCAATTTCCTACCAAATTCTGAAAATTACGAGAATTCCCAGAAACTTTCGGAATGTTCCCCGGTCGAAAAAAAAAGTTCGGCCGACATCGGCCGACGTCAGCCGATATTGGCAATTCATCGGCCTGCCGATGTTCGGGTCCATGATATCGGTCCGAACTCGGCCGACATCGGCTAAACGATATCGGTAGCGCGATATCGACCCGATATATGTACCCGATGTTGGCCCGATATCGGCCACTCATCGGCCTGCCGATGTTCGGTTTCAAAATATCGGCCCGAACTCGGCCGACATCGGCTAAACGATATTGATAAAATAATTATAATAACATTATAATTAACATCAGCAGTATCAGCATCTCACGGGAATCAATATGTAATCAATTCATTAATAATGAGCAATAATAAGCGCGTGAATTGGTGCAAATATGGACGAAGAGAGGCGAAGACAACAAAATCGTATACGCGTGGAAAATCATCGCACAGTTCAACGCGAGAAAGAGTTACTTCTGA
>JAPYZK010004068.1:0-10948 GCA_030522785.1 Platygaster equestris
GATATTTTAGGCGATTTCAAATTTTCCCGCGGCGATTTAGGCGATTTGAACGCCGTCAAACGGCGATTCTTAAGGGCGACCATCTGGCAGCACTGGACGCAGCGTCCCGAACTATCGATTTCGCTTCTCTCTCTAGCATCAAACAAAACATAAGCTTGTCTTTGTTGCGTGGCATAATTATGCTACGAGTTCGGAACGCTGGTTCAAGTGTTGAACTGTGTTGAACTGCGAGATCTGCGAGATCGCCGTCTCACTTTTTTCGCAGTGTTCGAAAAAGTCAGCGAGACCAGCCAGACAATATGTCTGTCTTTTTTTAGCTCATTAATTCGGGCTACTAAAAAGAGATAGCTTATACTACGTTTGTGAAGTTTGTGAACACTTGGTTTTTGATGAAGCTGATGCAGATGACGGTAGCAGCGGTGTGAGTGCATATTTAACTTCGCCACATTGGGTACCAATAACACTCTATTTTGAAAGATATGGATATTGTCGATCCATCTGATCCATCAACATATTTAAGGTAGAGGGACGGATTCGAACAACGTGAAATTAGCCGCAACATCAGTTGTTATTGTAGACCAGCGTAGACAAGTTGTGTAAACGACTTAAGCCAGCGTAAGCGCGACGAAAAATGTATAGCAATATATTTTTCAATATAAATATGTAGTCAATCGTTCAGAAAATTCACACAGTGGTGGAATATACAATCAATAAAATTACTGCAAATTTTCAGAATTTTCTGTGAGTCCCTTTTTATTTTTTCAAATAAAATGTAGCAATCCCCATAAGAACCCATGAAAAAGTTGCTTTTTTGTATTAATTATATTTCACGTTTGAGATGGTGGATTGCGCCAAAATGTTGCAAGGATTTTTTTATTCGATTTTTCACTATACATAAAAATTTGGAGCAAATCTATGAGTTAGTTCAAATCTGTCTGTATCCGTCCCTACTACCTTAACTCGATATATCTTTGAAAACAATAAGTCAACATTATTGACACAACAAAAAAAAAAATAAAATAAAATAACAGATGTGAACCCACTTCATTTGTTTTGTCAGCTTCATCCAGCCATCATTGTGTTTCTATGATAATTAATTTGAGAAAAAATTGTATAGTTTATTTAAGTTCTTATTTTTTTATTATTCAATCTACTGCATTTTTCATGAAGTCACGTTAGAGTAATTATGAAAAGATTGTGTGTTGAAAGAAATACAATAAATCATCCTTCGTGAATAATATTGTAGTTGTGGGTTTTCATTTTTTGTCGAGAACAACCCGAATCTCCGTAATTTAATTCAATTACCGGCACATAAAAAAATGAAGTGGAGTCGTTTTAAATTTTGTGAAATGACTGATTTTCATATTTTCGTGCGCTCCCCGCTACTCGACTTCGCCATTTGGATCACTAATAAACCCTATCTCCAGAATCGATTTAAATCGATTTTTCAGTTTTGCGATTGCTTGCGATATCTCTCGTGTGATTGTTAAGTGTCATCGATTGTTGACGACGTTGACGACTTGACACAAAGTTGAAAAAATTACGAATTACTGCAAATTACGATGGTCTGCGAACGTGCGTGATTGTGCGTGATGACGAACTTGATTGACATTATTTTTCCGACCGAAAGATAAATTTTCGCAAACGATCTTGTTTTTGTAGGCCAAAAGTTTTTGTAGCTGCCGCGAACCGCGCGTGCATCGTTGCGTTCCTGGAATTCGCCGTCGAAATTGTCGCGTCTCAGAATTCGTCGTGATAGTGTAGTCGCGCGAACGCAGTGAACGTTGCGCTTTTCGTTTCGTTTCGAAGTTTACCTTTCGTCAACGCGAAATAAGCCTTGCGCTGAAAAGCCGAAAATCCGCTTTTTCGGGCTTTCAAGTTCCCCCGATTCCGGAATTGCGGACATGCCCGGGACCGCGATCGAATCTAATTGAAAACCAGCGGAAAACGAGGTACGCCCTATTGTACCTTATTTTTTTCCCCTTGCATTTTCGTCCACGGGAAAACGACTCGTCTGATTAACCCATTTTCATCAGGAATTCGTTTTGGGGGGAAGGGTGGGAGGTCGATTACGACGAGATTGTTTCGGAATTGATGACAATTTCAGCGAAGTTAGATCGATTGCAAAATTGCAGTGTTTTGTAGTTCGGTCGGTTTTTTCTTTTCTGGGGGGGATCAATTTTAATGCGGTCGTTCCAGGTTTTTGGTGGTGAATTGTGGTTGTTTGAAGGTGTTGCATGTATTTACGTTAATGACAATTTAAGTTACGTTCGATGGTTTTTTTTTTTTTTTTTTTTTTTTTTTTTTTTTTTTTTTTTTTTTTTTTTTTTTTTTTTTTTTTTTTGTTTTTTTTTGTTTTGTTGGTTGTTTTTTTTTTTTTTTTTTTATATGAAGTAATGGTGTGTTTGATAGTGTATCTAGATTTTGTCGATTGTTTTGAGTGATTATTTTTCTTTTGCTGTATTTTTTGGGTGAATTATTGACTTTTTTGTAGTATTAAATTGGTGTACAAGTCATTTAATTTTTAATTCTGATGGGAAATTGATAAATATTTGGTAATGCATGTTTTTTCGCACAATTAATGTTTTTAGAATTTTCGACGTCGAAAAATTAATTTCGATATACAGGGTGTCAAAAATGTACTGTAACCAGAGAAAACCATAGATTTTCCTTGAAATTCTAAGATGATTTTTTTCCTGCTTTTTTCTGAAATTTGAACATTTAATAGAGTGAATAAACATTTTTTTGCACATTGAATATGAGACATTTCTAAAATTAACATTATTTTAATAAATGATGGAGAATATTATTAAATTTTGTTCTTGTTTGGTTTTTCCTAATTCTTGTGACTGTCGCATATTTCTGCGATATGGGAGATTTTTTGTTTTTGGTAAAAAGCAAATTGTTGAAAGAATTAGAGCAATTGGAATTTTTAGGAACTTGGAAAATTCTTAAATTTATGCACATTTTTTTGGTGTTTTGATGAAATTTGAAAATTTTCAACTTTCAGCAAAAAAATTATTTTCAACAAATATTCAAACACTGAAAATTTCCAATCATTTTTGGGATTTTTAAATTTTTGTTTGTACATTGATTGTACATTGACGAGCAATTTTTGAAATTTTGTAAAAATTGCAGTTTTTCCAGGTTTGGTAGAAAATTTGAGGTTTTTAAAATTTTAGAGTCAATTCTTAATTTTTACAATTTTTTGATGTAGAATTTTACTTTCTGAAAATTACCAGATTTTTGAGTAAATTTGAAAAATTTGCAATATTTAATGATTTTCAATAATTCAACTATTATGAATTTTTAATTTGATTTTTATTTTTATCATTACTTTTATTCAATTTATCAAAAAATATTCTTTATTTTATTTAATTTCATTTGAATTGTTATTTTTATTCAATTTTCAATAATTCAATAGTAATTTACATATTGTGGAAATTAGTATTTTTGTACAGATTTTCATTTCAAAAATTCACTTCTGAAAATTGTGAATTTTGAAATTCAAAACCAAACTACAAACTTGTCTAAATACTTTGAAATTACGACTTTGGGGTATAAAAAAATAAAAAATGTTGTTGAAATTCAGAATTCAAATAAACTACCAATTCTAAAAAATATTCAGAATTTTTAAAAAATTCAGATTCTGCAAAAATTGAAAATTTGCAGTCTCACAATTCAAAAAAATTCTACATCTTCCAAATTTTCATATTCAATAAAATTTTGGAAATTTTCGTTATTACCGAAAGTCCATAAAATTCGCCCAAATTCGAGAATTTCAGTAATTATTTAGTCAAGTGATATAAATGTTGGAAATGAAATAAATTAGCATTTAATCTCCGTTGATATTTCAAATTTTGCAAAAATCATCTCAAAATTCGATAACAAATTTATATTTTTTCATTGTTGCACTGATTTTGGGACACCCGATACACAATTTTTGTATGAAAAATAAAAATTGCTCCAAATTTAATTTATTCAACTATTTCTCTCTCTGATCATTCAGAGTTTACAGAATTCAATTCCTAAATCATCATTTTCTTCGACACAATTATTAATGATTTCCTTTTTTTCACCCTGTACGCAATTATTTCATAAAAAATCAAAATTAGTTCAAATTTTATTCATTTGACTACTTCTCACTCTGATCATTCAGAATTTACAGAATTCAATTCCTAAAGCATCATTTTCGACAACACAATTATTAATGATTTCCTTTTTTTTCACCCTGTACACAATTCTTTCATAAAAAATCAAAATTAGTTCAAATTTTATTCATTCGACTATTTCTCTTTCTGATTATTCAGAATTTACAAAATTCAATTCCTAAATCATCATTTTCTTCGACACAATTATTCATGATTTCCTTTTTTTTCACTCTCTACACAATTCTTGCACAAAAAATCAAAATTAGTTCAAATTTTATTCATTCGACTATTTCTCACTCTGATCATTCAGAATTTACAGAATTTAATTCCTAAATCGTCATTTTCTTCGACACAATTATTGATGATTTCCTTTTTTTTCACTCTCTACACAATTCTTGCACAAAAAATCAAAATTAGTTCAAATTTTATTCATTCGGCTATTTCTCACTCTGATCATTCAGAATTTACGGAATTTAATTCCTGAATCATAATTTTCTTTGACACAATTATTAATGATTTCCTTTTTTTCAGGTGGACGTTTCGGATCGTCATGAATTACGAGTTTCGAGGATTTCGCGGCACCACTAGTCGTGAAAACGGGCAACGTTGAATGTGGAATCAAATCTCACGTCTTTTTGCAAAAAGCAAGAGCGAGGAATCGTACCCCGAACAACAGGGGTGTGAAGACAAAGACGCGCCAGAGGCCCATGACTGTGATACAATGGACGATAGATACAGAAATCCAGGAACCAGTGGCGAACATTCGCGTGCTGGCAGTGGAGACCAGGAGCAGTTTTCCGACGCGTACGACCCTCGACAGGTCAGATTTTTTTTTATTTTTTTTTTCGGCGTCGGGATGTCGAACAAGAACATGGGCAAAATTGAAATTTTGATACCGAAGGAAAGAAAAAAAACCTATAGAACTTATGTTGATGGAAAATACCAAAAAATTACCGTTTATATTTTTTATTGAAATTTTGATGCAAAAATGATGACTTATGACGTAATGTACAGACAAAATGAAAAAAGAAAAATCTGCAAGAAGTAAAATGAAGATGATGAATTTATTTAAAATAAATTGAATTATTTCAATCATTCATTATTGAATTTTTTGATTTTGTCTGGACGTTATTATATGGTCATATAAATTATCATTTTTTTTTTTTCCAATATTTCAATGAAAAATGAATGATATTCTAATTTTCATTCAAATTGATGAATTTTTTACCAAATAAAAATTGCTTTGTTCGAAAAGTTAGCAAATTTTTCTTTTTTTAATAACTAGTATTAAAAAAAGATATATACTTTTTACTAGTTATTTGGAAATAAAAAATTTAATAACTTCATTCTAAACGATGTAATTTTTTTTTTTTTTTTTTAACAAATCAACCGATTGGGTGAAACTTCGTGATTTTAAATAGAATCGAATGAAATTTAATTCAGCAAAAAAACTGTTTTTCTTAATTTTTCAACTAATTGTTGATTAATTTTTGATTTTTGATCGCGTTTTGCGCCTATTAAAAGTCTGTGAAAATGTCACTGTTAAAATAAACCCTAATGAATCAAAATCCTTTGAAAAAAGTTTGAAAAAAAAAAAAAATTAATAACTTTCCAAGTTTCCTAAAAATTACAGGGATTGAAAAAAATTAATGTCTGTAAATTCACTAAGTTTTTAACTTTTGTTTCACAAATTTCCAAAACTTGATACACAATTTAAATGATATTTTTCTTTAATTATGACTTAGAGCTGAAAAGAAGGGAATAAGAACTTTTTGGATTATTAAATTTTTCAAATTGATTCTATTTCTCAATAAGATTATTTCCTCCAAAATTAAAGGAGTTAGTACTTTTTTCATGACACCTGAAATATCTCCTTAAAAATCAGTATTTACCAAAACATTAATTATTTATAACAACAGATTAAATAACGGAAATATTGCTATTAAGGTTGAGGAACTTCCTTAAAAGTGGCTCAATTTCAAAATTACTAATCACTCGACAGTTGAATTAATGATACAATCAGGAATAGGCAACCCTTATTCAAAATTAAATTTGTCAATAATTGATTAAATTGACAAATAATACTCGTCCAGTAAATTCGGCAATCAGAAATAAAAAGAATAAATTTAACACTAAGTTGATGTCAATCACTTATTAAACGCGATAATTAATATGTAAATAAATTATGCAATCAGAGATAGCGAAACCTAATAATTAAGAAGAATGAAGAACATATTATGATACTGAATAATTTTCAATTGATACTGAATAATTTTCAATCAAAAGAAATCAAATATAACACAGTTATCAATCAACTAATTGGTAAATTGATAAAGATTATAATAACGTTGTCTAAAAATGCTAAATATGCATATTTAAAAATTTTTAATCATTTTTTGTGTTTTTCAGTAGTATGCAAAGTATACATAAAATACAAAAAGATTTTGAGAATTCAGTGAACAATAATTGTAGTTTGTACATTTTTTCAAGTTTTCTAAAAATCCAACAAATTATTTGTTCGGTTTTTCGAACACTTGAAAATCCACACTTTTTTCCAAAAAATTTAAAAAATGTTCGAGATTTGATAATTTAAAAATATTCTATAAATTCAAAAGATTTTGTTAATTTTAAAAATATGCAAAAAATGTGTAAAAATACAATTTCGTCAATTTTTGAAGAATTTCGTAGAATTATCAGAATATTATAATGTTTAAAATTTCGTTCAATATTTAAATAATATTTAAATATTTCTAAAAATATCAAAAATGTTTATCGTGTACTCAAAAATTTGTCGACATTATGAAAATTAGAAACATTTTTAATGAATTATGTATTAATCAAAATTTAACGCCAGGGCACTCCAATTTCTTGCAAATTTGTTGAAAATTTAAATTATCGCGTCGATTATAAATATAATATGAATACACATTAAATTTTTTACGTCACATTATTTTCGAATATTTAAATGAAAAATAATAAATATTTCAAACATATTTCGTATTTTTCAGTAGTATGCAAAATACAAAAAAAGTATTGAAGAATTCTCTGAATTCCGAGAACAATTTTCTGGATATTTAAAACAGTCAAAAATTGACAATTTTTCTCGAAAAAATAAAAAACCATTCGAAATTTGATAATGTCGAAGTATTTTATGAATTAAAAACATTTTTGGTAGTTTTAAAAATACGAAAAGAATTGAAAAAAAAGATACAAATTTGTTATCCTCAAAAAATTTACTAAAATTATTCGAATTTTGAAATTAGTATTTGAAATACTGTTTAGTATTTAGATGATTTTATAATATCAGTAAAAAATATCATAAACGTATATATTCAACAATTCGTCCAAAATAGAAAAATATTGCATAAATTACGAATCGGTCAAAATTTCACGCCAGGCCACTCCAGTTTTTTAAAAATATGTTAAAATTCAAATTTTTGTATCTTTAGACATTTTTTATTTAACGTAAAATTTCTCAATAAAAAAAATAGAGCAAAACTAATTATTATTCAATAACACCATTGTGTTTGAAATTTAAACCGAAAAAACTGCAAGTAAAAAATGGAAAATGTCCAATTTGCAGCCTAAATGCAATATCTTAGCTTTGATAACACCTTTTAAAGCAAATGATATATAACTTGAAAGTGAACGAATGCGTATGAGTGAATAATGTGCGACTGAATGTTGAAATATAATATTTTCCCTGATTTACGATGAAAACGCAACCATCGAGATGATGAACGTACGTCGATAGTACTTATTATGTATGTGATTTCACGGCCGTCGAATGCTGTGGCCGAAAGAAAGGTCAGGCTCGTTACGAGCGAGATAAATCCGCAATGGTTCCGTTAAGGAATCGAGGTTTTTCCGGGGCACTTGCTGCATCGAGATCACGTTTGCGCGCGAGCTAACCTACGCTTTTCCTTGTCGAGAATAATCGCGATTATGGTCGTGAGTATTCAAAATAGGGAAAATAATTTTTTTTACACATGCACAAAGATGGCCCTTTTTCATGCACGAAATGTTGGATGCAAAATGCCATTTTTCATTGATATAGTATAGCAGTGCGCAATAAGTGTGCGAAAAACGCTATTTTGCGCACTGTTTTTGGAAATATTTCCGCACAAGTTTTGAAAATTTTCAAACCGTGTAAAAATTTCGACATTTTAAGAAATTTTTATGAACACTACAAATTTTTCAAAATCTCGAAAATTCTCGAAATTTTTGGATATTTCCGAAATTCTCAAAATTTCTAAAACTTCCGAAAATTTCCAAAATTCTCGAAATTTCTGAAAATTTAAACTTTTGGGACTTTTGAAGCTTTGATAACTGTGGAAGTTATAGAATTTTTAAGAATTATGACGTTCTGAACTTTTGAAAGGTTAAAAGTTGATAATGTCAAAGAATTTTGAAGTTTGAAAAACTTGTTATATTTCGGAATGTTTCAAGTTCTGAAAACTCCGAAAGTTTTCAAGTTTTGCAGAATTTAAAAATTTGTAACCCTCAAAATTTATAAATTTTCAAACTTTTAACGAATTTGATATAAATTTTTAAATTTTAAAGCTGTAAAACTTCAAAATGCGAATTTTTTTCAAATTTTAGACCTTCACAAGCTTCAAAAACTTAAAAAGTTCTTGAATTCCGAAGTTTTTAAGAATTATGCGGTCTTGAAAGTTCCGGAAATTTTGGAAGTGTTTGAAGTTATTGAATTTAGAAGTTCAAAAAAAGTCGTCATATTTAAAAATTCTCCGAGCTTTAGAAATTTTAGAAGTCCTGAAGTTCTGCATAATTTTTTAAGTTTCAGAGTTTCGAAAACCTACTCAAAGTACAAAAACTTTATTTTCCATAAAAAACACTACAAATAAAATTCGTCAATTAAGCGCGAATTCTCGCACACGAAACAACATAAAAATATGCACTCGTAAAATTTACCACAACAACTACAATGTCACCAACAACAAAATCTCGGCGAAAAGAAAATTCCGTGAGATCGCAACCGTTTAAAAAATCAATACACGACTGCCTTATTTGGGACGTCGCTAATTCATCATAACAAAGAAAAAACGATTTCAAGGGCTTTCTATGATTGCGAGGTTCGCTACTGTCATCGCCGTGCTCATTGAACGCCAAAGAATCATTTTACTTCTCGTTTTCTTACGTAACCAAAGGCTACTTAGCGAGATCGCCCGAAGGTGCGTGTTCTCGCGAAATTCAGCCCGACGCAGACAGGAAAATTACACATTAAATACAGACAATCGTATAGCAACATCAATCTAGAGGTAGAGCGAAAAAATGTGAAAATTAAATTTTGAAATTCGAATTCAAGCGGACGCGCGGAAAAAAGGCCGAGAAAAATATCGTTTCGTAATAACATTGTTCGGGTTGCCATCCTGCAATGTGGTGTACCTTTGATATTTATGTTCTCGCAGATACGATGTCCGTGAGAACAAAATAAATGAAGATAGGGCATCTTTTGTGATAGGCGAATAATTCAGGGTGTCTAGAGAGATTTTTCAAATTTCGTAGGATTTTTGTGCTTTCTTTGGGAATCATGAAATTTAATGATCATTTTTCTCAACTTTTTTTAAGCACTTCGGTTGGAAATGGTCAAGAGTGAGGAGTTGTGCTCATCTTAAATTGATGCATCGATGTATTTTCTTGACCTTGAGGTAATTACTCCGAGGGTAGAATTCGTATACATTTTAGGACTTTCGGAAACTTCGAAGGTTTGTAGGAAATTCGATAGAATTGTAGTTTTTTGTGAATTTTCGGAAGACGTCAATTAGAAATTCGGAAAATTTCGAAATTGTAAAATTTCGCATATTGCAATTTTAATATGAGATAATAACTGGAAATTCAAAATTTTAAAAATTTCGAATATTGTCATTTTTATGTTGGGAAATAGTTGAAAATTTGAACGTTTGAACGTTTTTAAGTTTGGATGTATGGAAATACTTGAATACGGAGGAAAATTGAGAAATTTTATATCACATATATATATATATTTAGGCTGTATTTTGACTAAATGGGGGGGAGGGGGTAATTGAAACTCTTCAAAAGTGGCTTAATTTCAAAATTACGAATGAAATCGACAATTAAATTAATGATACAATCAGGAATAGACATCCTTATTTCAAAGTCAATTGAGGGCCTCCGTGCAACAACCGTTTAGGCGCGGCGAGGCATACTTCGTATCTCTTTTTGTAAGGCAAAGTGCCGGGAAAATATTGTCCCGAAGAAAAAGTCGAAAAATGAGGAAGAAAAAAATATGAACCTATAGATCATTGAAAAAGGCACGAATTATGTTTAACAAAATTTTCGACCCAACATGTCATTTACGAGATGAAAAATGAAAACTGGTTCACAAATTGGATCGAATTCAATAGTTTTTGTGTGCTCAACTCGTCCAAACTTAGTTGTTTATCGACGAAATGAGCTCAAATTCAATATACTAGCGTGAAATACGTTAGCGATGCCGAAAACACTTGACTTGAGACATAAAAAGCAATTTGTGAATTGATATTTCAATGTTAATCAATACGCGCCCCAAAAATATCCCCCCAAAAAAATATCGATTTTTCGACTTTTTCGTAATGGCGTGGGTATTAGATGTATAGGGGCGTGTGTTTTTGACGACTTTTTCAAAATTTTGGTAACTTCACGTATTTGGAACTTTCGATTTTCTCGGAAAAAAAATTTTCCGAAATACCCCGTTTCGGATGTATTTTCTGTTAAAGTTGAGTAAAAAAAGTAATTTTGCCAAATATCAGCTTTCTACGATATTTGGTCCGCCTGGA
>JAPYZK010004069.1:0-11678 GCA_030522785.1 Platygaster equestris
AGGCTGATTTTGGTGGGAGGGAAGCAAGGGCGTAGCCATAAATTTTGTTCGGGGGGATCTGAGGTGATTTTTACGCGAAATTAATTCAATTATTTCATATAAAATGTTGTTAGAAAATTATGAGAATTTCCGAAATTCGCCGGGTTTTCCGTACTTTTTGATACATCACTGAAATTTCCAAAATGTTTAAACGTTAAAATTCCAAAATGTTTCAATTACCAAAATTTTTAAATGTTAAAATTATTGAAAATTTTTCTGGACTTTTGATGTTCTTGGAATACTCCAAACTTTGAAGATTTTCGAAATCGTTGAAAATCTTGAAATGTTCGAAATGTTCAAAATTATTGAGTGTCTCAAAGTTTCGGAAATTCGTTGAATTTTTGCAATTTCAATAATTATGGAAGTATTGTAACTTTTCAGAATTTAAAAACTTTCTCGAATCTCTGGAATTTCTTGAATTTACAAATTCTGAAAAGTTTGATCTGGAATTTCTTGAATTTACAAATTCTGAAAAGTTTGAAAATTCCTGAAAGTTGAACAATTTTCAAAAACCCTAAACTTAAAAATTTATCAAAATAATCGGAAATCTTGAAATATATTAAAAATGTTCCAACTAAACAAAAGTTTCTCGAAATTTCAGAAACTTGAAAAATTTTTTAAATTTGAAGAATCGTGAAAACAACCTTAATTTTCAACACTTTTTTCAATCTCTGGAATTTTTGAAAAATTTTGGATTTCTGAAAATTGTCAAAATACTAAAAACTTTCGGAATTCTCTGAATTATTAAAAATCTCGAAACGTTCCGAATTATCAAGTTTCTTGAAACGTGAAGAATTCGTAAAATTTTCGTGATACCAAGAATTATGAAAAAATTTCAAATTTTCAGAATTTTCGGAACTTTTATAAATCTCTGAAATTTACGAAAATTTTTAAATTCTCGAATTTTCTGGAATTTCATTAACTTTAAAAATCTTCGAAAGACTTCAAACACCAAAAATTCTCAAAATTGTTGAAAATCTTGAAATGTTAAGAATATTCCAAATTATTAAGTTTCTCATGATATCAGAAATTCGTAAAATTCTCGTAATTTCGAAAATTAAGAAAATATTGTCAATTTCCAGAATTTTCACAACTTTTTTAGAACTTCGAAATTTTCAAAATTGTTGAAATTTCGAATATTTTCAAACTTATAAAAACTTTTAAAATTATCGAAATCCCCCAAACTCTGAAAATTTCCAAAATGGTTGAAAATCTTGGAATGTTGAAAAAGTTGAAAATTATCAAGTTTCTCAAAAACTTTGACACTCATGAAAATCAGTATTGTTTTACTTTTTTTTTTTTTTGAAATATACTTTTTTGCAATGTGATAAATTTTTAAAAATTTCCCAGAATTTCGGAGGTGGCTTAAGCCCCCTCAGCCCCCTCCCTGACTACGTGCTTGGAGGGAAAAAAGTGTTGTCATTTATACAAATTAAATTTCCGGAAATCCTGAGACACTGTTCACTTTTTGGACATTCTGGTAATTTGTTAATTTCCGAAATTTTGGTATTCTGCGAACTTCAGAAATTCAGGCAGAAAATGACGGGCGAAAATAACTAAACTGAAATTTAAATACAAAATTTCAAGAGTTCCGAACATTTCTCAAATTTCAATAATTCTAAAAATTCTAGAAAATATGAACGTTTGCAGAATTCCATGTATCTTGGAAGTTCTTGAAATTTCGAACATTCTCGTTATTCTAGAAATTTTGGGAATTTCTAAAACTTCCAAAAATCTCAAAAATTCATATCTCACTATCGACTGCTTGAATTAAGGTTATTATTGCGATTCAAAACTGTTTCTGTACGATTCCGAAAATTTATTACTCATATTCATCTCGACAAACTAGGCTGATGATGACTCTTCGGTCATTTAAAATCTTTTAATTTCATTCTCTCACACTCACAGCAAAAAATATACCCAACCCCCGCACACAAAGATTCCTAGTGAAGATACCGATCCCAAACACCACCCTCCCCCAAAAAAATGGAAAACCTCCACACGAACGTTCCTGAAATATAGAAGCCGATGGGCTGTATTTGTAATCGAGCTCTTTTGATATACGCCCCATCCCCAGGTGGCCATAAATATCCCCTACGGCTCGTAAGGTTAAGGTTAGGTTTCGCGCCCGGCTCGAAAATATATCGGATCCGAAAAGCGGAGCAGCAACCGTTGCGCCGGCAGCGTCGTTTATTTCTGTCGATGCAGTTCCGTCGGCTGCGTCCATCATAGATCGCAGGGAAATCGCCCGCGATGATTCCGGAACGATCCGCTTTTTATCCCCCTCGCCCGCGGCTTAAATTCGATATCGTCCCGTCCACCGTACACTTCCGATATTTCGTGGTGAAAAATCACCGCGAAGAATCGCCGATTCCTTCGATGTATATAGGGAGATATATTCATTTCATCCTTTTTTTGTGATTCTTGCCTCGTTCGTGCTTCGGCGACATCTTGGGAAATTCGATGGGTCGAGAAAAATGTGCAAAGATGTTCGGGGCGTTTCAGATAGCGCGGATTATGAAAGTGTGTCAGGAGGATCGGCGAATGATCGATAGAATCTGGAATTTTCGTCTGATTTTTTTGCCAGGCGAATTGAACTTCTTATGTATTTTGGGTCATGGCAAATTTTTTGTAACGTTGAGGAATTTTCTGGAGGAATTTGATTAATGTACGAGTAATTGCAGATTCAATGAAAGTTCGCATGTGTTTTCGTGAAAAGGGTTGGGGTAGTTTCGTGTTAATTGGCGTACAAACATCATAGGTGAAGCAATTTCACGTATCAGATGACAGTCACTTAATTACAATGTCAATCTGACCGGAATATTTGGTGCTTTCCGAGGCTTTGAATGATTTAAATGCTTGGGAGGTTCCTCTGCGACGGAGGGGGTCGTTTGAGGAATGTTATAAAAACATTCCGTGAGTAGCAGGACGTTAATTACGTGAGAAACTATTTTCCAGGTATTTTAATGTTTCATTTAAAAACTAAGTTCATCCATTGTACGCACTGTATTATTCCCAGTGTTCGGAGAACGTGAATTTTATCGATAAAATTTGTAAAAATATAGAATCAACTTTATATAAGTTTTTATTCGATTTCATCATCATTCTTTTTATTTTTAGTGGAAATAGCGAGGGATGAATGTATATGAATTTATCGTCGTATTGATTTTCATCCACTAATGAAGTAGTTTGCGTCAACGAGTCGCAAATACTCGTGTGTACCAGTCGTGCGAAAAAATAAATTTGTGGAATTATCGGTACGAAATGTACGAAAGAAGGAATGCAGTTTGATAATTGCGACAAATTTTTCCACTCGTAATTCACGGTTTTTCCTACTTACTGTACTTACTGTTTTTCCTACTTGTTTTTTTTACTGTGGCGTATTTTTTTCTCGGTTGTGGATGCGAAGTGTAGTGACATAGACGAATTTTCATTGAATGATAAATTTTTGGCAACTTTAATGAGTTAAACGAAATTGAGACTTTACATTTTCGAAAGGTGATGGAAAATCGAGAACTTTCCTTGAGGGGTTCGATTCGGAACACTTTTTATCGGAACGTTTAGAAAATGTAGTTACTGATTTCAAAATATTCATTCGATTATTGCGAGAAAACTCATTACTGTTCAATTACTAGTCAATTGTGAGTAAACTGACGAAATCATTTGACGAATAGAAGATTTTTTGGATTTTGACAAATGCTGGAGAACAGGAAATTTGAATATTCCAAATTGAAGAACTCATAGAATTGATGTGAAATTTTAAAAGATTTGAATTTTTGAGTATTGAGATTTTGAGATTCACAATTTTGAAAACTACAAGGGATTTTGGAATTCTTTTGAATCATCATCTTATTTTTGGGAAATTTCAGAAATTCATCAAAAATTCAGGAAACTTCTGTAAAATATAAGGCTTGGAACTCTAAAAACATGTCAATTTTTCATTTAATCAACCAACCCGAGAACTAATATGAACTGTTACGAAATTCTCAAAATATAAGGATTCTTGCACGAAAATCATCGAATTTCTATAAGATCATGCGAGTTTTTGGAAATTCAATAAATTTATGAAGAATTTTGAAAAATTCTCGAATTTGAAGAAAATATTGTGAATTTTCTGAAAATTAAAAAATTTTGGTGAAACTTCATGATATCATACTCTAAAAATATTCAAATTTTTCCTTTGGTTGAAAAGATCGAAAACGATAACCAAAATTGCAGAATTATTATTGATAAATTCAGTATCCAGTAATGACATTATCGAAATATAATTTCATCTCTTGATAATTCAGAAAAACAGCAATAATTTTGATAATTTCGTCAAAAAAGTTTGCACTGGAAAATAAAAACATTATCAAAATCCATGACGCTGTTGTTACTCGTACTTTGTTAGTTACTCATTAAAAAAAATACATGCCACAAAAAATTACTATCATCAAAGGACAATTCTCGTGGTCGGAAAAATATGAAAAAATATAGTAAAATTTAAAAAGTATAACGTAATTATTCGATATTCGTTCGACTCTTTGGTATTTCAATTCTTCCCACAATCTACTGATTTCATCAGAATTCGATGAAACAATACCCGCATGAACCTGAAAGCCGATATGCAAAAATTCGAATTGTACAAGAGCGAACAGTCGAAACGATCAATTGATATATTTAGAAATTCAATCATACGAGAGAGAAAATTCGGCCGATCAGAATTCAAAGTGATAAAAGAATAACGTTAATCGAAAAATCGAATTCGTTTTTCAATTGTTGGAAAAGCTGTCGGTTTGAGAGTCATCGAACATTCGCTCTAAAATATTTGATGAAATTTTCATTTGAGTGGAAATATCTTGTTAATTTACTTTTTTGTACCATTTTTAATTGCTGTGATTTCCTAGGGACTGACTCCCAAATTTTTTAGGTCCTCAATTTCCAAATATTGCGTACTTAACTATTTTTGAATTTTGAAGTTCCAATTTGTAAAATCAAATCTCAAATTCATCAACCTTTTGAATTCGTAACTACGTACCAATTTTTCAAAATTTGTAAAAATTATAAACTGTCATTTTTGGCTTTTTGAAATGTGAGGAAAACAGTTTTTTTTTTTCTTTTCTGTAATACAAGTGATTTGCGTATGCCATTCCCATCTACCCTTACGTAAATTCCCTTCAACTTGAGTGGTCGGAACATCCCTGAAAGTTAAGAGTTAACCCTCAAGTTAAGAGGAATACCCAGGGGAATTTAAAGTAACGGTGGACCCTTAGAACAACGACCCATTCCTTAAGGTACCGAAAAATTCCGTAAAAATCATCGTACCCAGAAGCTCGTAAAAATACTGCCTACGATAAAACTGACCCAATCGACAGTAAACGAGGCCGCTGATGTGCGAGCGATAATAAGTCGGTAATGCGACGGTGGACAGTGCGAGGCCCGGGGCGGGATAACATTTTTCAACCGAATGGCCCAATCTGGCGGTGCCGAAGAGATACGATCTTGGACCGGGAAAAGCACGGGCGTCGCGCGCACTTCGTATCGAGATGAACGAGCAATTATTAAGGCAGACGCTTGTCAGGTTAATCGCGCGGAATAAATCGGCCCGGGATCTACGAAAAGGGGTGAGGACGAGCTTTTTACCAAAATCTCATACAATTGTTTTCGTCATTACATTTTTTTCCGACCTTGATAAAATTTCATGACATCATACAATTTTTTCATTGTCGCATAATGTTAGATGACGCTAATTTATTTATTTCACTCCCCTCCCCTAAAAAAGACCACCACTGTTAAAAGAGGTTAATTTTTTTTGGTAACTTTTTCATTTTTTGAAAAAGTGCACACTTTTTCATGACTTCCAGTATTCAAGTATCAAAATTGTTTATTCTTCGAACTTCTCAGACTTCGTGATTTTTATTTTCAAGTTTCCGGAATTCCAATCCATGGATTTTTCAAATTTTAATTGTAAGAAATTATTCATCTTACTTGATTGATTTGAATAAATTCAAATTTCATTATAAATTGAATAAACTTCATTTGAATTTAGTTTAATCTAAATTTTTAATTGTCACATTCCAATTGCGAGTGGGGGGGAGGACAATTAATATTACGCCCCCTCCCCTTCATATTCCCCAGTCTTGTATCAAGACTCATAAATTTCGAAAATTCTCCGCGTGCAATGCTGTGTTCGGACGAACGGATAATCTCATAAACGTTCGATCCATCGCCGGCGAAACCGGAAGGAAGTCGCGTCATTCGCGATTCCGGCGCTCGATTTCCGATCGCGCAGATTTGCATGGCCAATAATAATTGAAGGGCTCACCTGGCGCGAAAATGGAGCGCCAGCCGACTTTTCCGCGCCACATTTCGCCGGCCGTAACTTTTCATGCGCCCGGGGTAACGAGGGGAAATGAGAAAAGCCAGCTCGCGCGGCCTGGAAAAAAGACCGGGAAATCACGGATACGCTGTGAATTAAAAGTACGCGGGTCGCATGAAAATGGAACTTATTATTTCCAAGCGCGTCGCCGCACTGTTTCCACGGTTATAATCTCGCGGCTTTGCTTTTTATCTGTATCGCGAGTGAGGGGTGGCCGGGGAGGGTGATAAATGCCCCGCGCTAATTGGCAAAGAAATTGTTCGCCGCGCTTTTTACGGCCCCGTCGATACTTTCCAGAGCGGGAAGTGATTTCTCAATCTGTTCCGGGGAGTTCGATTTGTTCCTTTGTTGCGCGGGACTTTGTATAAACTTTGGAGGAGAATCTTGTGAGGAATTTTTATGGGGTTGGAGTTGCGGAATTGGGTGAGATTTCGGAAATGTAGGGGGGTGAGGTGAGAGAGGCTGTGGAAGATGGATGGAGGGATGTGAATGAGAAAAATGGAGCTTGGACGTTTTTTTTTTACCTTTAAATTTTGATTCGTGAACTGTGTAAGGGTTTTTGAGGAGTTTTTTGCTGTTTGATGATTATTTTCGAGTTTTTAGTACTTTGAGTATTTTATGAATGTTATTCATATCTTGAAATGGTTTGGACTGATATTTTCGAAATGATTGATAATTTTTATATTATCGAGTTTTGTATCGAAAATTTTATTTTTCAAGTGCATCAAAGTTGATAGGATTTATTAATTAAGAGAAGTGTGGAGAAAACAAGCTATTTCCGTTGGAATTCGTCGCATGAAATATTATTTTGATTATTCATCATACTGATAATGAATAAATTATACATGTTTCGGTTATGATTTATTCTGAGCTATGATTACGGAAAATTTTGAAAGTAAAAAAATATACCTTGGTTGGAATTGAATTATACGTATCCAAATCTATAACTTTTTCGTCTAAACTTCGAACTTTCACTATTTTCAAATTGCAGGGCCTTTATATCATTAGTTATCTTCAAGTTTAAAAAACTCCGACACTTCAGAATTTCGAAAATTTTACGAGAACTCGATATTCCCAGAACTTTCAAAATTCATAATTATCTAAATCTTGAAAGTACCAATACTTTAACACTCTCAAAGTTTCAAGACTTTCAATGCTTGTAACATTCCAAAACTTCCAAACTTCTGAATCACAAAACTTCGAAATTTCAAAAATTACAAAATCTCCAAAACTTGAAATCTTGCTGAATTTTCAAATTACAAACACATCTGAACTCGAGTCTATAAAACTCTATCAGAATTCCAAAATTTCGCAGGAAACGTATGCAAATTTTGTGAAGAAAAAAATCTAATCATCAAATATTATCATCAAGTCGTAAATACATATCAATCACTGCAATCTAAAAATTCTCAGTTCAAGATCCTGTTCAACTGACGTTCAAAATTAAATCCGCATTCCAATATTGCCTGAAAAAGAGCGACATGAAATTGATCTTTTTCATATAAAACAAATAATGCTCCGATCCAAGTAATTAAAACCTCTCCATTCGAACAGGAAGTAGTAATCAAATACTGAGCCTGAAGCTCTTCGGCAAATAATCGCATGAAATTCGTTGTGAAAGGGCCGAAACCATAGAATTTCACAAATGGAAGATAACGCAGCCAGCAGAATACGTCATAGGTGATGTGGCGGATGTCTGTGTGCGAAATTATCAGATCATCATTGTTAACTTTCAGAACATTACGGGATTTAGTTAATGAATTTGCGGTGCGGCACATGGAAATTCAAACGCGAGAGTTGAATAACAAAATTAATTTCAAATATCAACGTACATGTATAAATTAATATAATATGAATATAATAAGATATGAAAATATCACGAAGTGAAAAACAGTAAAACGAATATGGATGAAAACAATTCGTACATTTCACCTGGTTTTGTTTTTCACTGAAAAAAAGTATCACGTGTATTTCAATCTCGCGAATATAAGGAAAATCCAGCTTTTAATTAACGACGAACGAACGAGTTATCATCTTTCCTTCATTTTCGTTTTTCCCCTTGTTAACCGGCTCTTGCCACGGTCTCGTTTCTCCTTCATTCAATTGCTGACTCTCTCCCCTTTCCCTCTTCCATTCGATTAATTTCAATGTTGACAACATAACCACGAGCCTGATTGCTGTGGGCTATTAAAACGCTTCTTGTTCGCCACAAAAAAACGAGATTTGCTTCGTTATTAAACTCTCGAAAACCTCTTCTTGGTTCGCTCTTCGTATTACCGATAATGAGACGAAGTCGTAGATGATGCAATCGATAATAATTATTTTTCCAGTTGTCGACTTGGATCTTCGATATTTGAGCGCGGGTTCTGTTAATGACGAGTTTAATCTCTGAATGAACATCTTGGAAAGAGTGCATTTTTTATACAAATTCCGTTATATAGTATGAAATGTGGGATTTTGGTAATTTTTATAAAATTTGGGATTCAAACTGTCAATAATTGGCATCGTTTCCGACTTTAGGATTTTCACATTATGAATTCGGGAATTTTTGAATTTGAAAGTCTACACATTCCGAGCTTTTGTAATTACTCTAGTGTATAATATTTTTGAAACTGTAGAATTCTTAGATTAGAAATTTTCATCAGTCTTCGACTGTCATGCAGATTATTATCCGATTCAATTTAATAGCAATTATCATTATACGTGATAAAAATTTTTATTTTGGCTAGGAAAACGATTAAAATGGTTTTTCAGTTTCCAATTTTATGGCTTTTCGCTTCAAATTCCAAATATTTAATAATCTTCGAGCTACAACTTTTTGATTTTTTATAGTTGCGAAATTATTAAAATAATAAACAATTATCGAAGAATTGGAAAAAAATTGGAGTACCGAAAAAACGAAGTGAAATTATAGTAATGAAGAAAATTGATCGAAAAGAGAAAAATTGGAAATTCTGGAGAATATGAGAGTTCTCAATTCTATGCAAAAATTTACAGAAGTTAAGAATTCAGAAAAAGCTGGAAAATCGGAATCATTTAAGAACTTTATCACTCAGAAATTTTAAGAAATAAAAATATCGTAACACGTCGAAAATTTGCCAGTTATTTTTTAGAATATGTAAAATTTCGAAATGTTGAGAAATTCGCTGGTTTCGAAAAATGTTGAAATATTGAAAAATTGGAAAAATTCGAAAGTGATGAATATTCCGAAGAAGTACACAATTTTTGAGATTTCACAGACATTGAAAATTTTGTAAAATTTGAAATTTTTTCGAATCTCATTTTCATTCCAGCTCGATTTTTTGAAATTTGGGCTTTTCTAAAAATGCTTCAAAAAAAAATCGAGAAAAAATGTAAAAAACCTACCATCGGTTTTCTATGGTTTTTTCGATGCCACCAGATATTTATTAAAAAGTAATCCTCAATTCCTAAAACAAAAAATTCCTGCGTTTCCGATTTGAAAGAAAAGGAATACTAATTAAACTATCTCTCTTCAAAGTATCACATATTCATGGTTTCGAGATTCGAATGCATTCAATAATAAAATTTCTCAAGTTTCCCGAATTTCGTAATTATTTCAGAATATCGATTCATAAAATTATCGATTTTCGAGTCTACACTAATTTTTTCATTTCATCATTTTTCTATTCAAACTTTCGAATGCTCAAATTTGTAATGCCAGTTAAAAAAACGTTGCCCAATTCTCATGTATCCATACATCTGAATTTCGTAAATTTTCAATTTTTCGCATTTTTTAGTCCCGATGTCTAAATACTCCAAATCCTAATAATTTATACTTCGTACACATGTACACTCATAATTTTATACAAAATTCCCACAATTCAAAATAACAAAAATCTCAAATTCGTCCTCCACGAATAAGTCTCCTAAAAAAAAGCTCTCCCCCAAGCCCATAAAAAGCGCTCGCCCTAATGACACCCTTAATATCACGACTCCCCCCTCCCCCCTCTCAAAAAACCAGGCTCCCAAAAGCAAGTGCAACGCGTATTTACGCGGGAAAAATACGAGGGCGCGTAAAACCTCTGGAAACTGAAAATCGCAACTTATTCCCGCTGCCCCAAATCAACGCAACCGCGATCCAACGCGAACGTTCATTTGCACGCGATGCCAACAAATTCACTTCTCCCCCAAAACGAAATTGAAAATTCGAAACGTCACGCCGGCTAATCATTTAATTAATCGCCGAGTCAGGTGAATTGAAAACAGACTCTTTATGCGCTTCGTTTCGTAATGAAAATTGATGGAAATTTTTTCCCTTCGCGTTCGGCCGTGGAATATTAATTCGAAAAAGCTCTCCGGGCGTGAGGGGTCTGAATTTTCGACGACTTGCCAAAATAAATATCCTGGGAAAAAGCAATTCGGTTGATTGTGCGGCACAGGCAAAATTGTACGGTCGTTTTTGAAGGAGGCATCAATTGCGATAAAAAATGTATCGTCTTTTTCCCTCATTTTCCTCGTTTCGCCCGGTTGAGCCGAGCACTCATTCGGAAAGATAAACACAGTCGATGCCAGATAATCAATTTCGTTAAATTTTCCAGAGCTTTTTGCGCTCCATGCAGATGGACGATTTTAGAAAAAGGTTTTTCTAGTCATTGGGCGCCATCGGCGCAGCGGCGTCCAATATTTGGAGAGCGCAATTGCACGCGATAATTGAATTAGAATCGATTGCTTTGTCTTGACCCCTTTTCTCTGTGGCCCGGCGAATTTGCCATTCCTTTCCGAGTGTAATTTCCGCTACGCCGGGATAAAAGCTTTGTCGATTTGACGAAATATTTGTTGGAGGAACGAAGGGTTTTGTTTTTATCGGACCGAGGGACTTTCGTTGGTGATTGGGAGAGGGTGGGAGTTTGGTGGAATTTTTTGTAAGCTATGGGAGTTGAGAGGAATTTGTGGTCGGTTAAAGTTTTTTGCATTTAATTTTCGAAACTAAAAGGGGGAGGGGGGGGGGGGGCAATTTTTGGAATAATTCGTAAGAAATATGACGACGGAAATTGATTTTGTTTTAAAAATTACTGGTTGTGTTCAAAAAGGTCCGAATAGATCGAAACTTCCAAATTTGGGAGTTTGATACCGTCACCTACATTTTATGAGTCGAATTTTAACGGGCAAAACGCGTTTTGAGCTTGTTTTCTGACGGTATTAACTGTTCTGTTTGATTTTTTTTTTTTTTTTTTTACATTCGACTGGGAATTTCCACATTTGCCGAATAAATCGTATTGGATGAATTTTTGTGTTTTTCTCATCACAACATTTTTTGAAT
>JAPYZK010004071.1:0-11656 GCA_030522785.1 Platygaster equestris
CGTGAAGTATTCGACCATGCAAAAAAACAATTAGAAGGATTTTTAGAAATTCCTTTTTTTGTTTGTTATTTTGTTAAATGAACATTTGGACACTTTTTTCTTGCAAAAATCATAACTCAAATTCGGTTAATGATAATTTGATGAAATTTTCAAGAATTATAGATAAATATTCCCTCTTTCAAATGACACGAGATATGTCAAGCATGTCTTGTCAAACAAATAAGTGGGGATTTTATTTTCGTTTTATTGTATTTGTAGTAATTTGATTTAATATTTTTTTTTATGGTCGAATATTTCACGAAGCTGCAATTTATTTCATAATTTTGGTTTTCATCGAAAATGGTGGGCACAGTTGACATGGTTTGACTTAAATATTGTATAATTTTTAAGTAATCCGAAAATTCAAAATTCGACATTCGGGAATTTTATAATTCGAATTCGAAATTCGCAATATTAATGTTTTTTGAATTTTGGAGTATACAAACTTTCTGATTTTTGGATAAGAATTTCTATTTACACAATTTGACATGGTTTGACTTAAATATTGTATAATTTTTAAGTAACCTGAAAATTCAAAACGTTTGGGGCGTTTTTTTCTTCTTTTTTTACTAGAATTCGACATTCGGAAATTTTATAATTCGAATTCGGAATTAGCAATATTAATGTTTCTTGAATTTTGAAGTATAAAAACTTTCTGATTTTGGATAAGAATTTCCATTTATACAATAATAAAGTTCTGATCATTTCGAAATAACAAAAAAGATATACATAATAAAGTTCTGATCATTTCGAAATAACAAAAAAGATATACATATGTACGTAAACTGTTATCACTAACAAAAAAATTACTTACGTCAAGTCACTGACAACCCTGACCAAAAGGGAAAAAGCTTCACGCGCTGCGCGTTGTTTGACAAGATCGGCGCTGCACGAGAAGCGTTGGTGCCTCCTGTGCAATTTTTTGATCAGTTCCAAAGGATCCATGAACGTCCTGTACGTCGTCAAAAATGCCTCCTGATACAGGAAGTCTGTAAAATTACATACAACATAGTTTCACAAAATTCATACAACTCAAATTAATCAATCTAACTAAACATCGGGCGTGACTTTAATGAAGTGCTCAAATCAAATGAAGTACAAGTTTCAGTCCCAAAAATTAAATTAAAGCAATTTGTGCTACGAAGGTAGAACAGCAATTTTTAGTCGCCATAACAAAACTGTCGTAGCTGCAATAACAAAAATATTGTATTTGTGTCAACAATAGTATTGTAGTTGTAACAATAAAACTATTTAGTTGCATCAAAAAAACTATTGTAGTTGTCCCGATGAAACTATCGTAGTTGCATCAAAGAAATTATTGTAGTCGCACTGGGAAAACTATTGTAGTTGCATCAACAAAAATATTGTGAGTGCATCAACAAAACGTGGGTGAATCAATAGAAATATTGTGATTGAAACCAGAAAACTATTGTAGTTGTACCAACAAAATTACTGTGGTTGAATTAACAAAAATATTGTAGTTGTAACAACAAAACTATTGTAGTTGCATCAACAAAATTATTGTGGTTGCGTCAACAAAAGATTAGGCTTTTTATCAACAATCTGTGAAAGAATTCCATTCCTTACAGGAATGCCCTTTAACTTGAGGGTTAAACACAAACTAATTTCAATAATAACATAATTTTCGTGTTTTCCAAACAAGTTACAAGCATTGTTTTCAAAAAGTGCTTATAACTGTAATTCTAATTTTTTAATTTTGAGATTATCGTAATTTTCACAGGGCCGCAAATATTTTTCGGAACTTAAAAAATAATTTGGTCTTTTTATACAAAAATTTGTCAATAATCAATAAAAATGTGAAAATTCGATACTTTTTACAGTTTTTTCATCAACCTCTTAACTCATCGATGAGTTACAATGCAAAAAAATAGATCTTCATTTTTTGCGAAAAGACCGAATAAACTTCCTCGAATAAAAAACAAAAAAATCTAAGACTAAACCACGTGAGAAATGCATTCCTCGTGATAATGAAGCATATATGACAAACCTGATTCTTTTTCGTCTATGAGCATGTAAATAATACAATGTGGATGAGAGAAAATTACATGAATTCCAAAAACGAAAAAAAACAAAAACAATGCAAAATACGAACCGTGTTTATTGGCTTTGGTGGCGTGAATCAAAAGTGCGTCGGGGTGACCGCCCCGAATGTCCGGACCTTCTTCTTCGGGTTTCTTGAACACCAGGTATTTGTCGATGTCCAGGTCGTCCAAAAAACTTTCGTCCTGGTCCACGTCCCTCAATTCCAACGAATTTTCGTCGATGGATGCCGAGGAAAGTGTTTTACTCTCCGGTCTTGAAGACAGGTCCAGATTTATATTGTTGTTCTGAAAAAACAGAAAAATGCTCAATTTGTTACACAAGGGAATCATATCGAGACTAAATAGAAATATTTGGATATTATTTTATACAAAACTTCGGGGAAAATTCTAAAAACTTAAATATTCGGAATTTAGATTTTTTGGGAATACGCGATTCACAAAAAAACTGTCCAAACTTACATATGTGACGCGCTCCGAGAAAAGGGACATTAAGTCCAAAAAACGATTTTTGAGATTATCATTATTCTAAATAGGGTGGAATCTGTATCAAAATCATCTTTGTAAAAATTGACAATCGCTTCACTATGTGAATCTTGACAAATTATGAAACTTTCAAGGGATTTGAAAAAAATTGCCAATTCAGTTCCGAACCTCAAATTCAAAGAAGTGAAAAAATTTCTTCCGATTTGGCATGTTGAATTCAACATGCCAAAAATTCGGCCTGTACCAAGCTCAATATACTCAACATGCCTTCCGGCGCCCCTGAACACAATAAACACTCGTTAGTCACGCCACTGAATACATTTAATTGACTTAGCTTAGTATTAATGTTGAAATTATTATCATTCTAAGCCTCACCGAGTTGACGTCTTTTTTATGGCAAACAGGAGTAGCTTCTCTGCTCTTGATGGGCGTTGATGTGAGGATGGGGTCCAAAACTTGTACGCTTTGAACGCTCGATTTAGGTTTCGGCGATACGGGCGGTGGAGTGTGAAGTTTGATTGAGCGAGATTTCTTGGGCGGCAGGGCTGGGGGTAGACTAGAAGTGCCACTCGCTTCTTTTATAGCCGGGCTCATTGATAAAGACACACTGCAGATAAAAAATGAAGTTAAAAAAACACACAGATTGAATAATGTCAATTTATGAGCCAATCAGGCCCGATTTTACGGATTTTAGCAAGCTTGTGAAATTCTGTGGAAGTTTTGGAATTCGAAGTTTTCAGAAATTTTGAAGAATTTTGAAGTTTGCAAGTTATCCACTTGTAGAATAAAGTTACTACATACTAAGTATAAATAAAATTTTTGTTACTGCATAATGTACATTTAAATTTTTCTCACTTTCTATAATATAGAATTTAATTTCTGGATTTTCCGATACTTTTATATTTACCTTTAATATTTTTGTAGTTACATACATACATACATAAGATAATTTTTTTTATTTTATACAATATTTAGTGATTTTTTCGGATATTTATATTTACTTTTAATACTTTTGTAGTTACTTACATACATATATAAGATAATTTTTTCATTTTATACAATGTCTAGTGATTTTTTCGCATATTACCTGGAAGTATCATGCAAGCTCGTCATCGTGTGCGTCACGAAAGTGCACGATTGCGTTGTAGTCAGTGCCATTTCGTGTTGCTGCCACTCTGCCTGCATCGAATTATACGCCGCGACAGAATGCCTCGCGCCCAATCCGGAAATGAAGTCGTTGTTGCTGTGCGAGCAGTTGCCAAACATTTCCATGTACGCCATTACTGAAATAAACCCCAATTTTTCAGTTCCAATTTGTGCATATTTTTCCCTCAACGGAATCCATAAAACAGCATAATCACGGTTTTTTAACGAACCACTCTGAAATTGACTGTTTGAGATTTTTAAGCTCGAAAAATGCAACTCAATCGACAACTGATGAAACGAAAAATATGAAAACTGGAAAATTCGGGGTCGATATTCAGGCGATTCAGGTGTAATTTATTAGGGAATTCGAGAATTTGGAAGATGAAATAGATAGTTAAATAAATGTTTGTACGTAGAATGTTGAATTTTTTAAACTAAAGATTCTGGAACTGATTAATTTGAATAATTTCGAATCTTGAGAGTTAAAGATGTCTGAAAATTCTGAAATTCTGAAATTTTGAAAAAAAAAATTCTGAAATTTTAGAATTATACGATTGGAATTTAATAATGAGGACTTGAAAATTGAAAAAAAAAAAAACAAACAAGGAAATTGAGAAATCTAAAAAACGGAAAATTTGAACTGAAGTTTCTGATATTCTGTAATTTGGATATAATATACGAATGTGAACATGGGAATTTTTAATTTCTACTGTTGCAATTCAAATTTTCGAAAAACTAAAATAAATGTTGAATTTTTCAAATTGTGGAAATTCATCAAATTTACGCAATTTTCCTGCATTTATGCGTTTGTACGAATTCTGAACATTTAACAAATTTTCAATTCTTTCTAGTAAGATCAAATTTTCAGAAAAATGCAAAATTCTCTTAGATTTTTCTACCTGAAGATTCTATAACTCGTAAATTCGAGTAATTTGGAACCTTGAGAATTCAAATTTTTGCAATCTCGAAACAATTATTAGAATTTAAAAATGAGACTGGAATCGATAAAAACTCGTTTTTAATTTTGCGAGTGTGAATCTTCGATAACTTAAATTCGAAAATCTATAAAATATCGGAATTCCAAAATTAAATTCGTCAAAAATACGAACTTCAAATCCAAAATTTGCCGATCAAAAAACGTCCCAATTCTAAAATTTGTCATCTAAGTCTCAAAGTCGAATTGAAGTCCGCGCAGTCAAAAATTCTGACCCAAAAATCAAAAACTAATCAAATATTCTAAAATCCGAGTTCGAGTATACTAAAAAAAGAAATGATCGAAATAAAAAACCTTACTTTTTTCTTTCAATCAAAACAGTAAAAATTCGAACATTCAAACAATCCAAATTTCAAAAACTTCCGAAAACTCAAAAATCCCCACCTTCCCTCCAACTAACAGTCATTTTCAGGATCGGTTTTTTAAAACCCGACATAAAAAATTAACATTCGTTCTATTGATCGGGGAAAACAATAATGATATGAAAATCCGCGCTCGAATATACGCAAGCATAAGCGCAAAAAACGAATAGTTTCGCATTAATAAAAATTCCAATCCAAAAAACCATCATTCGAAAAAAAGGTTAATGAATCCTAATGAAAAAATCCAAGGTCATTTTAACTATAAATTCTAATCCAATTTTTTGCGTGATTCGCGACGATCGAGTAAAGTGTTGCACACTCATTGTTTGCACAAGAGAGAAAACAATGAACAACTGATCTAAAAAAATCCAAAATAATTGTCGTTTCGGTGTGCTAAAAAAAGTTGTTCGCAAAATGAGAAGCTGGGAAAGCATTTTCGAGAGATATTTTTCGTAAAAAATGTTGCAAAAGTGAATAAAAACGTCGAACATGCTGTAAAATGTGACTTCTGGCAAAACCAAAAATTAATGAAAGAACGAATTAATGATTAGCGCAAAAAGTGTTTGTTGAGGTCAATTTTTTGCGTGGGCAGGACCCCACTTACCGGAATATGCCACAGATTGGAACACTGGGGATACAAAATATAGTATCAGTTCCGAAATATAATCAATCATTGATGAAAGGAATTTTCAAAAACCATGATACGGTTTTTCATACGGCTCTAAAAATTAATTATTCCTATCAAATTACCGAAATTTCACATTTCAACGGTTAAATTTATTCAAAAAAAGATTTATGTCTTTGTACTTTCGAAAATACAGATTTTTAGATTTATAAAATTTCGAATCATTGGTGGAAAAAAATTCCAACAATTTAAGTTTCATAATTAAGAATTTTTTCCTATTTTATTTCTATCTACAAATTGTTCAATTAGAAGTAGTGAACTGATTTAATTGACTGATAAAAATTAATTCGTCCGTAGTTGTGAAAAAATAATTTGCGGAGAACATTCTGACTGCACAAGGAATTTTCAAAAACCATTTCTACGGAATTTCTTCAAAGAAAAAATTTATGTCTTCGTATTTTCGAAAATACAAATTTTTAGACTCACAAAATTTCGAATCGTTGGTGAAAAAAATTCCAACGATTCAAGTTTCATAATTACGAATTTTTTCCTATTTTATTTCTATCTACAAATTGTTCAGTTAGAAGTACTGAATTGATTCAATTGAGTGATAAAAATTAAGTCGTCCTTAGTTGTGAACAAAATAATTTGCGGAGAACATTCTGACCGCACAAGAAATTTTAAGTCACCGAGAACAATAGTTACAGCAACACAGAAATTTTACGTACAGGAAAATGACGAATTTCGGACTCACTGTGTCGTTTTTTGAGGGGTAAAGGCGGCGGTCTGCTGGAGTCGACGCTGTCCCCGTTGCTGTTTGTATGGAGAGTGCACGTCGACAAGTGTTCGTTTTCTGGCACGTTATCGTAGTGCGAGGGCTGCCGTTCTTTTCTCCTCTTGGATCGTTGTTTTTCCGGCAGCGCCGGAGGCGCTACGTTTCCCTCTGATTTCGCGATGCCTTCCATTTCCTGAAGCACACAATTTCATCGCACTTTTTCGAGGTTCCGCAGAAAAAAAAAACTTCGTGACATTTCCATTAGAAAAAAGTGAAAATTGGGGAAGTGGGTCACTGATTATCTCCAAATTAAAAAATCCTAAAAATTGAAAATTTACGAGTGTTCCAATTTTGGATTATAAAAATTCGAAGATTCGAAATGGTGAGGATTTCCAGGCATGCGAATTCTGATTTGAAAATTGGAATAAATGAAAAAATTTATGGAATTACACAAGTTCAAATTCTGAAAATGTTGGAATTCCAAATTTTGAAATTGATAGTTGTATTTCGATTGATTATTTTCAAATGTCAAAATCCGAAAAATGTATAGTTAACGAATTTTGTCGCTAAAATTTCGAATTATGAAATTCTAAAGATTCGAAACGTTGAAAATTTCCAAACATGCCAATTCTGATTCTAAAATTCTAATAACTGGACAAATTTATGGAACTACACAACTTGGAATCCTAGCAATGTTAAAATTCTGAATTCTAAAATCCAAAAATTTCTAGTTATAATTCAAATGATCATTTTCAAATGTCCAAATTCCATAAATTCTCCGCAAAACCAAAGGAAGCAAATAAAATAAAAAACAACTCAAAAAAAAGGACAACACCCACGTTTACCAATTTCTCTAAAAAGTCCGCATCCCCGGAGGCGCCGGAATCACCGGCCGCGCCGATAGTGCTTTTCGAGCTCGCCGAAACGACTTTTTGTCTGATAACCGTGCCATTGTTGTCGGCCGACACTTTCTGTTGCTGGGAATACGATTGCAGCTGCGAACTGAACGACTGACTGTTGAAACTGACGCTGCTCTGCTGCGAGGACCGTTTCGACGTCGCGCTGAAAGCCGTGCTGTAACTCTGGGAAGAACTCCTCTGCGAGTGCATCGACACGAAACCGGATTCCTGAGTTTGCGTCGAAAGTCGCTCCATTTTTGCCTCGATCCCTGTACAAAATATTCAAAATTATACTGACTCCCTAGTAGAAACGAAAATTACGAGAACTCAGCTCTTATAATTTTCATCGGACTCTGTGAAATTTTCCGAATTTCTGCTCCATTTTCAGGAATTACTACAAATTTTCGCGAGTACAGAAAACTTCCTAAGATTTTTAGATATTATGAATTCATCAAAATTGCGGTACATTATATTTTTAAAAATATATTAAAATTTAAAAAGTATATATAAATTCACCCTTTGGAATCTGGAAAGTTCAACACTATTTAAAAAAATTATCGTAAATTCTCTTAAACCACTTCAATTTAAGAATTATAATTTAAAAAAGTGATCATAGTCGACAAATAGTCAGATACAAATTTTCGTGTATTCTTTAAAGTCTATCAAAATGTTAAAAAAAAATAAAAACTTGCATCTCGGACTCTAGAAAATTCGCCAAATTGTTGGAAAATGACCGTAAATTCGCCTAAACTATTTCAAGTTATGAATTTTATTGCGAAACTCACGAATTTCAAGTTACGGTAGAGACCAAAGTGATAGAAGTGATAATAGTCAGCAAATAGTCAGACACGAATAACGAACAATAAAATCTACAAGTTTCATTATAAACGATAAACATCGATTTTTTCACTCGTGTATAAAAATAACACTTTTTCCACATGTGGAAAGAAGAGTGAAAACGTGAATAAAAAACACTTTTCCTTTTTGGAAAAATCGATCACTTTTTACACGCAAAACAGCATCAAAAACTGTTATTTTTCCGCGAATTATAAAAAAATAGCATAAAATACTATCTTCCTGTTCTACGTTCCAGAAATAAAAAATGAAGCGGTTTCAAATGCCACATAAGGGTCATTTTCCCATTCAGTTTCACGAGAACTTCAACTCTATCGAAATACCACTTCCATTATTTTCAATTTCCACTTGTTTCCCATCTATGAATCCATTTTTTTGCACTTATTAACACTTTCGCATGTGAGCCACTCGACGAATAATCGAATAATTCACTTTTTTTACGAATAAAAAACAAAAAGGACGAACGATAAAATTGCCAATTGAATCAATTTTTCAAAACGTACACTGAAATATTCCTGCTTTCTCCCATCGCGATTTTTCGTGAAACATGGCGAATCAAGAGAAAATCGAGTCAGTTTTCCCAGAGGAAAGAGAGTCGTTTATGTGACCAGTTGGCATGACGCCTACGCCACAAACCCTCGGCTATTTAAAAACTCTTGTGCAATATCGCGCCTCTGATGCAATTTTTCCACCGCCACCATAAAAATATTTCACGAGGACGTAAAATAACGTGACATGTTTCTATTGGAAAAATGTCAACGATGACTAAGATGGCAGATGAAATTTTTTGAAATTCCAGATTTCGATTTGTGTTTCACGTAGATTTTATTTTGCTGGTAATTTTCGTATGTCATGATTTCGAGATCGACATCAAATCTTGAAGACTGGAATATTCAAAAATTCGATCCTATTTCAAAGTTCGATAAGTTAAGAATTTAGATTCCCACAATTTCAACATTTTGGAAGTTGAGTAATTTCAACAAGTCAAAAGTCGATTACGGCTGAGATTAAACAAATAGTGATATTTTTTGAAATTCCAGACTTCGATTTATGTTTCACATTTATTTTATTTAGCTGGTAATTTTCATTTGTCATGAATTCAAGTTCGATACTAAATCTTCAAGACTGAAACATTCAAAAATTCGATCCAATTTCAAAGTTCGATAACTTACGAATGCAGATTCCCACAATTTCAAGATTTTAAAAATTGAATAATTTCAACAAGTCAAAAGTCGACTCGAAAAATGGCTGAGATTAAAAAAATAGGTTATCCAAGTTCAAAAGTTTTCGAAAATTCAAAAACGACATTGTTTAGTTCAATCTGTTCGAAAAAATTTCATATTGAGTCCTCAAAAAATGTTCGGAATCCAAATTCACGTACTGGAATCCACAAATTCCCAAAATGTCATAACTGATGAAACTCAAATTCTAATTTCTCAATTGTTTTGAAATTATAACTCATATCGACTTGAAAAATTATAATTTTGTAATACACATTCAATTCATATCAAAATAAGTTTAAAGAAGTTGGCAAAATTTTTTCATCGTCTCGAATTCGAAAATTCCGAAATACTTCGACATGGCCTGAAATAAACTCGAATTCCAGAGTCGCTCGTTATTCAGAATTTACTGGGGACATCGGAATTCCCGAAGCAGGGGCAATGGATAATTTTAGTTTCAGCAAAGAATGTTTTAAACGCGTGCACATACCGGCGAACGGATTGAGCATCTCTTGCGTAGTTTGCTGACCCAGCAGCATGGTGCTTGGTAAACTTGTCTCCGATCCGTCCCAACAACCGCACTGAGAATTTCCGTTGATTTGCATACCTAAACAGACCAGATTTGCATTCCCGGTATTTTCTAATGAAACAATTTTGCATTGCAAAATGGCCAAACAATGGATTTTGTAGACAACTAAAGCTAAAATCGCACTTTTCGTAGATTTCGTATGCATGTATGTATTCAGGATTCACGGTCGGTGGAAGTAGATAAGAATTTTTTTTTTTCAGCGACAGTTTTTTCAGAATTAATTCGATTAATATTGTTTTTATATTCTGTCGATTTTCAGCGCGTCCAAAAAAAATTTGAAAAATTTTGGATAAGTGAAACTTGAATTATATTTGATTAAATTAATTTTGAATAAATGCATTGTGAATTTTTCCAATTTTTGTGAAACACGTGGTTTTTGATTTTTTAATCTGAATATTCTGAAGTATAAGATTTCGGATTTTATAGAATTTCAACAGTTAGAATTCTGTAAAGTAAAATTTCAGTTCTATCTTCTTGAATTTGAATTTCGGAATTTCAGAATACTGCGATAACAATTTGAGGACCCAAAAATTTTTAGGCTCTTTGAAAATTTGGAAATAGGTAGTCAGACATGTAAATTAAAATGCATCAATTTCATCTTCGAAGTATAGGGTGCTCCAAAGTCACCATAAAAACGGAAAACCATAAATTTCCCATAAAATTTAAAGACAATTTTTCCTTTGCGATTTTTGAAATACTGCAAAATTAACGGAGTTATCGAAAATTTGTTTGAACATTGAATGTTGGACATTTTCAAAATTTACATTGGTTTTTGAAATTATGTAAGGTATGACAAATTGAATTCAAGTTTTATTTGAAAAATATCGCTTTGCGAGATTTTCAACGTTTTCGAATTGTCGCGAATTTCGTACGTTTCTGCGATGGTGTGGAATTTTTTATACTTTGCAAAGAAAGCGAACTGTCGACAGAATTTGGAATTCGGAAAATTCTTTGATTTGTGCAAATTTGTCGGAACTTCGATAAAACTCAAAATTTTGCATTATTATGCAAAAAAAAAAAAAATATTTTTCACTTATATTTAACCAATTTGTAATTTCTGCAATCATTCTTATTATTTTAGAGTACACATTTTCGCACAGATTGACCAATTGTGAAAATTTTTGATCAATCACGAATTTTCCGAATCAAGAATAAAATGTGACGTTTTTTTAATTTTGAAGACATTTCCTTATTTTCTCACATTTTTCCCTAAAATTTCACATTTTACAAATCAACAAATTTTCAAAATTTTCAAAATTTGCGATTTCGAATAATTTCAAAAATATACAATTTTCGGAAAGTTCACTTATTTTTACCAAGATTTTAAATTAACACAATTCTGCGAAAATTGCTAATTTTCGAAGTTTAAAAATATCTTCAAACTTATTCGAATATTCAAAGATTACACATTTTTTGGACACGTAAAATTTTTCAATTTTTCTGAAATTATGAATTTTAAAAAACGAGAAATTCCTCAAAATATTCAAATTTGCGTAAAGATTCTAAAGTTTCTAAATTCTGCGAAAATCACAAATGTAAAGTCTCACGTTCCGAAAAAATCCTACATCTCCCGAATTTTAATATTCTTCAAGTATGCAAATTTTTA
>JAPYZK010004072.1:0-11441 GCA_030522785.1 Platygaster equestris
TCTCAAAACACAAAAATTTACAAAAATTGCACAAAAATCCCTAAAAATCCCCAAAATATTCACAAATTATCAAAACATCCAAAATTTCCGGAAAACAACCACTTCAGCTCAATTTCCCCGGAATTTCAATCATTTTCAATAATTTCCCCAATACTTCGTCAACTGGGAAAAAACGACTCTAAATTTTGAAACATTTCCCAAAGTATCTAAAAACGTCTCAAAACACACAAATTCACCGAAATTCCACAAAAATTAAAAATCTCAAAAATGTTCAAAAGTCATCAAAATATTTACGATTTTCGAAAAACAACCACTTTATCCCAATTGTCATCAATTTTCTCAAAACTTCGTCAACTCGGAAAAAAACGACTCCAAATTTCCAAAAATTTCTCCAAGTGTCTAAAAAATTTCTCAAGACACACCAATTCCACAAAAATCCCTTAAAATCCCAAAAATATTCAGAAATTATCAAAACATCTAAAATTTTCGAAAAACAACCACTCTAACTCAATTTCCCCAAAATTTCAATAATTTTCAATAATTTCCCCAATACTTCGTCAACTCGAAAAAAAAACGACTCCAAATTTCCAAAAATTTCTCCAACAACAACATTTCCCAAACCCGTTACGTCAAAAACGTACATCGAGAAGAAAAGAAAAAAAAAAAGAAAGTAAGAAAATTAATGTTCATTTACTTGGACCGTTTGAAATCCTTAAGGAGTGTCGGGTGTTCCGGCATTTTTTTGATGTCCTCCCAGTCCTTCTCTTGAGGGAATCCCATGACGTTGAATATTCTGGAAGAAGTAACATTAACGGTTTCTCGATTGCGTCACTCGGTCAGTCGCAGTATAATAAGCTCAAGCTTCCTCTCTACTCTTTCCGGGTATCCCTGTTGCACGCGTTACGAAACACGCCAGAAAAATGGTAATTTCACCGATAGCGTGCGCTTCCCTCCAACTTACTCATCTTTGAATTAATGACGAAAGTGACTTTGACATTGAAAAAGGTAGATCGAGGACGTGGGAAGGTTAAGAGAATTAAAAAGAAAAAAAAACCTGTCGAGCTGGTCGTGGTGGTAGGGATTGCTCGTTTTGATGTCTTCTTGTCTGCAGTGGAAGATCGGCTCCGAGGTCAAAAGTTCCGCGAATATGCAACCGATCGCCCATATATCTACGGAAATCGTACGATTTTGGATATTTTCCATCGTTTTTTCGACAATTTTGTACGCCCCTTCACCCCACACGCAAAAATATTTTTTTCATTTTTTTGCGACGGACGAAATCCGTCCGAATTAACCGATCACCTATATATCTGCGGAAATCGTAAGATTTATGATATTTTTCATCATTTTTTCGTCGATTTTCCCCCCTCCCCCCCACACCTAAATATTATGTAATCATGATATTTAGGTAATTAATTAATTATTACGTTTGATAAACGTAATATTAAGAAATTGTCTCGATCTTCGTATTATCAAACATAATTTACTAAATTTGAATGATTTTCAGAAACAGCTACTCTTACTTTTGAAAATATCCGCAAATTTTGCAAAAATATCTCATCTTCTTAATTTTTTTTGCGACGGACGAAATCCGTTTCCATTCTAATTTTATAAATAAATAACTCGAAAAAGTATGTTTTTACCGATAGCTTTCGTGTAATGACGAGCTCCTAGTAAAAGTTCCGGCGCCCTGTACCAAAAAGTAACAACAACCGGGTCCAAATCCGCGAGAGGTTTCAGCGGCGCATTAAATAACCTCGCGAATCCCATATCAGCTATTTTCACCCTGCCTCTTTCATTGCCTTCCCCCATGACCAGAATATTTGCGGGTTTCTTTAAAAAGAAAAATTTTGCATTACTCAAAACTTCCAAAATTTCAAAAAACTAAAAATTACGAGTTACAAACTCAAAATCTCAAAAAAAAAGTCGAAATGCGCGAGTCAAAATAGAACCCACAACGAATACATATATTTATATTACATAAAATATCAAAATTATAAAACGCAAGAAACTCGAAAAATTACAAAATTTATATATTTATCAACATTTTGTATAAAAATATTATAATTAATTATAATTATAATGACTTGAAAATATCGAAGTTTTCGGAGTTCACGAAATTTTTCAAATCCTAATTTCTAAATCATCACTGATTTTGAAGTATAAAAGTCTTTGAAAATTATCGAAATTTTCGAAATATTCTAAACTCTCAGAAGTTAAAGAAAACACAAAATTTATACATTGATGAAAATTGTGTACTACATTATAATAATTAATCATAATTATAATTATAATAATCCGAAAATATCGAAGTTTTCAAAATTCGCGAAATTTTTCAGATCAAAATACACAATAACAAAATAACACAGAACAAAATAACACAATAATAGTACATTACTGTACTTCGATTTTTGCAAAACGAAGGGTTGAATTCCGAGCCGAAGACGAGGAATTCAATCGTTACTCTATTTTACCCGATTCTAAGCTCAAAGTCCTTTTTTATGTACCACTTTGAGGTTACGATCGGGTAAATAAATAAACGACTGCTCGTATATTCGGATTTTCCGAGAAAAAAACCCACCAAATCCCTGTGCAGAACCCAATTGGAATGCAAATAATGAATCCCGTCCAAAATTTGGTACAGCAGCGACTTCACCATGCCTTTCGGCACCATCACAGGTTTTTTGTTGGCTTTCGCGGCTCTGTGGAATTTGATGATGTGCTGGGGAAGGGATGAAAAAAAGTCATTGAATATAGATGATTTTCGAATTGTTTACCCGGAATCGTATCATTTTTTTGTTTACCCATAAATCGTGCTCGGCAAAGTCGAAGAGGAGCCAGACTTTGCGGTCATTGTGGGAGAGGAAAACCCGGATCAGGGTTATCACGTTTACGTGCTTCAGCTCCCTCAGCAACTGCAAATGAAAACATCATAATATTTTCGCTGGAAAAACATGTACGTTGTTACGTTTTGTTTCAATATTGACATCGGTGACACGGAATTTTTTTTTTTTTCGATTGTTTGTTCTCTTGGCACACATTGTGACGAATTTTCCGCGATCTGATGAATGAACGGATTTCGGAAATTTTGGGTTAGTGGAATTTTTTTTCGAGTGTAAACATCTTTAGGGAGGAGAGGGAATTTTTGGATTTCGTTTTGGTGGGAGAAAGGTGGCATTTTTAATTGCGTTGAATTTACGAATTTTGTATGAAACATTTGTTTGGAATATATTTTTTGTTTTAGACACGTTATTATGATTTTTGACAGTAGAAAATAATTTTCTGAGGGGATTTGGTTATAAATGATCGAGTTTTAGAGAGGAATTTGTTAATGAAAAATTTTTGATATATCGACTATTCAAGAAATAAATGTGAAAAAAAGTATTTTCTGATATATTACATATTTATTGATCGACTGAGAATTTGTTGATGATAAATAAAAAATTTGTTACAATTTCGAGATCGAAATTATTCAAACGTTTTTGTTTATAAATTATGTTCAGAATTTCAGAGCAATAAAGTTTGAAAAATGTGTGAGTGGAAAATTGTCTGAAATTTTAAACAAACTGAACATTTTGGAATATCATCTAATTAAATTTGGGCAAATTTCAGAGATTTGTGAATGTTCCGAAAATTCTGAAAATGCACAATTTTTTCATAATTCTTGAAATAACGAAAATTTTACGAATTCATAACATTTCGAGAAACTTAATGATTTGGAATATCTTCAAAATTTCGAGATTTTTAACAATTATAAGAATTTTCGAAGTTTGAAGTATTTTGAGGATTTTGGAAGTTATTGGAATTTTGAAAAGTTCGAGAATTCCAATATTTGGGTAAATTTCAGAGATTTGTGAATGTTCCAAAAATTCTGAAAATTCACAATTTTTTTATCATTCATGAATTTACGAAAATTTTACGAATTCTCAACATTCCGAGAAACTGAATGATTTGGAATATTTTCAACATTTCAAGATTTTTTACAATTTTGAGAATTTTCGAAGTTTGAAGTATTTTGAGGATTTTGGAAGTTATTGGAATTTCGAAAAGTTCGAGAATTTCAAAATTATTTCACAATATTTTCATAATTCTTGAAATTACAAAAATTTTATGAATTTTCAACATTTTGAGGAAATGAAAATTTGAAAATTAATGTTTTGTGATTTTAATGTAAAAATTTCAAATTATTTTAAAATGAATATTGCAAAATACGTTTGGATTTCCCACTCCGAAATTTCAAAATTTCCAACTTGGAAAAATTAAAAAGTTAGTAATTACTATTTTTCAACTTTGCAAAATTGGAGAATTCTTAAATATTGATGAAAGAATTATTAAATTTATAAACGAAAATTATCGTCTATTTGGAAATTTTATCAATTCGAGTTCAAAAATTTGATCATTTGTAAATTCAAAGATTAATTTGTCAGGAAAATTCCAAAATCAAAGGGTTCAAAAATTCCATTTTAGAATTCACAAATTCATAAGTTTGAAAAATTGAAGACATTTTCGAGAATCGAGACTCAAATTTTGGAAATTTTAATTTTATGTGTTTGAATGAAAAAAATGTAATTATTCAACTCTCAATTCTGGAAACTCCAAATTTCAAATTTCAATGTTAAATATTCAAAATTTTGAAAACTGAAATTACAAAACTGTTAAATTCATCATTCTTAATTGAGTAACACAAAAATTTTGAATTCCAAAAAAAATTGGTCATCAGAAATAACACAAATGATAAAATTTTAAATTAAAAAAGGTAGAAAAAGTATTTTTTGCAAATTATACAATATATTGAATTGATCCAAGTCACTGTAACTCGCTTGATTTTCCATGTACATTTTTCTACATTTGTAGATTTCATGAGAAATATTGTAAAATATAATTCTTTATTCAATGAAATTTTTTCGTATTTCTTTATTTTCTTTTTTAAAGAAACAGTAACAAGTTAGAAATTCCAAAAAAACCTGAAAAAATTAAAAATATATTACAGCAATTTCTCGACACGCAGACATGGAGAGTCCAGTTCCCTCAATTTGTTTTAAACCAAAATCTTTCGTGTCTGGCCGAGATTTTAATTCGCTATCTGGAACCCTGAAAAATGAAAATAAAAAAAATTAAATGTCACAAAATACATCGAGAATAAAAATAATCTCGTAAAAAAAACGATTCCAAAAATCACACCAATTCCAAAAAACATAAAAACACTCTAAAAACGTAGTTCTCGAATATTTTACGACCGAAAATCTCGAATGTCAAAAATGACAAAACCATAACCTCAAACTATCAGTATCGTAAAAAAAAATTGAAAATTAATAAAAAAAAGAATTCAAGCACATCATTAAGAATATTGCAAACATAAAAAAACGAAAAAAACTTACCCTTCTTTTCTCCTCGCTTTATAAACATGACCGTAAGTTCCTCTCCCAACTTTGCAGCCCTCGAATTCAAAAAGATCCTCGACTTTTGTCCGGTCTTTTTGGGTTTTTATTTTGAATTCGTAATCCATCATTATATAGAATTGTCTTTGGAAAAACGTCAAAAAACGAAGAACAAATTGCACTTTTTCAGTCAAATCAAACGAACTGTCAAACGACGATTGTGTTGTGGGTCTCAAAACATATGACTTCAAAAAGCGCGGGAAACAAACTGGCGTTTTAATTTTAAAAAACCGTAATAGTAAAAATAATAATGTTACTTCTATAATACTTGTTGTTGCTCAAAAACGGGTTTTCAACAACAAAAAATCGATTCGCTCAACAAATTAAGTTCGTACATCGAATCTGATGTTTAAAATGTTATAGTTGAAATTTAAAAAAACCGTTTATCACAAAAGTCACAAACAAAGTGACCGGAAAAAGCGCGGGGAATAACGGTCTTCAGCATTTCAACGGTTATTCAGTTTACGAAAAGCACCGAAAAAAAGTATATAGTCAACGGAAAAATGTTTGTTATTAACAAATGCATATGTCTTTTCATATGAAAACCCATCCAGTGAGCAGAAAAAAGGGTCACTTGTTTGTAAATCAAATCTGAGGGTAAAATGGTTTTTTAAATCAATTGCAAATCAGTGATCACAAAATGTCACAAACATCACAAATTATCAACGGTTTTCTTGTAAAGGACTGATAAACATTTCGTAATTTCCAGTAGTATGCGAGTTTTGCGTAGTTCCTAAAAATTATAAGCATTGTTTTTTTTTTTTTGCAAATATCAGTATATATAATAATAGTATATAATCAAAAATATTATACATATATATAGGTATACTTACATATTGTATAACATCAAGTAGTTGTATATTGTTCTATGTAGTTGTCAGAAGTTTCCTATGATTTCAAGTGGGATATTGATTATTATACAGGGTGTGGTTTCGAAATGTTTTACGTAGTTATTCCAAGCTTCCCTGCATTCCAAAAACTTTTATTACACAAAAATATGGAGATTACAAAATCATTATAAATTGTACTTTGCCGAAAAGACTTCTGGAAGAAAACGCGATTCCAAAATGCGAGTGATTTACAAAAGTCAGCAAACCCCCAGAGAAAAATTATTCGCGCACGAAAAAACTGTACGCCAAAGAATTTCAGTAACTTCATTATTATCCGTTGTAAAAATTTCCAACAGCAAATCACATCATGAAAATTCATTGAATTTGCAAAATCATCCTATTCGCGAAAATGAAAACTTTCCAAAACACAAGCGAAACCTAAAATTGATTATGTAATCGTATACAATGCACAAAATGCATAAAATATCACATAACAAGTAGCCAATGAAAACTGTCGTTTTCGAATTACAATATCTGACTCCAATGAAACAAAAGTCAATCACAAAAAAGCAGCAAACACGCTCTTTTTGAACAAAAAAATCTATACATTGCAACAATTAATTCTCAACGTCTTTAACGTTGCGCAAAACAATCCAATTTTTCAAAAACTCCCCATAAACGTCGGGAACCAAACAAAACAAAAAAAATATTACAGCAAATTTCCCATTCCAAAAATGTGATCTAGGGATAATCGACTGTCGAATTTGTCAACAACAAATTATTCGCTTTCATTTTCCTCGGACCGAGTCGTCACCGTCGCCAGCAGCTCAGGAGTCATTTTCAAGGGCGTTATGTCTCGCGGCGAGTTCGGATCCATCCCGTCGTAATTCTTATTCACCATAAACACCTGGACGATTTTTTTCCCAGGGTCCTCCTCGAACGATTTCGTCACAACGAAGATCGAGCCCGGCTCGACCTGGCTGAGGTCCGGCAACACGTCCCTCACGTCATCCAGGGTTTTCGGAATCGGCACCGAGGGCGCGTCCAGGGTGTTGATCGCCGGCGCCTGGAGACGACGGGACCTGGGGACGCGACCGGAGCGAGTCGGTTTCGGCTTGTATATTTCCGGTTCGCTCCCCGAGTCCTCCGCGTTGCCCTTCGGGCACTTTTTCGGGTCGGGTTCGGGATCGTCGACGTCTTCGGGCTCGGAGTCTGTCGTAGGTTCTATAAAAACAATTTTCGAGTTAGAAAGTTTAAAAGTTCAAGAATTGGACAATTGTAAAAGAGAAAAAAAAAACCAACGGCTTTTTCCACGTTTTCGGCCACGTTTGACTTCAGTTTTCTGTTTTTTCTCATCCTCCTTGCATTTCACCGCCTCTGCTTCTTTTTCGTCGAAAATAGCTGTGAAAAATGAGAAAATGTTCACATTTGTAATTTTTTGAATACATCCTATAAAATTTCAAAAAAACCCACCCAAATCTTTCTGCAAGGATTCCGTATTGAATTCCTGGTAAATCAGTGCTTTCTCCACCAAGACATTATTTTTTCTCTCCTCGTATTTAAATTTCATTTTGAGCTCCTTCCGCGTCCTTTTGGGGAACAGCGTTTGCATGAGCAAAAAATCCGTCCCGATCGTGTTCAAGGCCTTGTAAAACTTCATCGTTTCCCACCCCGTCCATTCTTTTCGGACCTGGCGGCGTTTGTAAAAACCGCCGCAGTGATCCGCTTCTTCGTGAATGATTTCACGGTCGTCTTTTTCGTTGTGTCCGACGACGAGACTTTCTTGGTCGAGGATAAGCTCGCCGTTTGGGCCTACTTTCACTTGCGGGGCGACCACATCTGGCTCGTCGACGATTTCTTCGTTTCTCTCTTCTACGGGCCTTCAAACAAATTCAACTTGTTACTATCGTGTAAAAAAAAACATTTATTCAACTCCCGCGAGAAATATGTAATTCTGTGGCCCTGCTGAGAGTGGATGAAATAATGGATTACCTGATTGTTGACGTATGGCGTGCGAGCGATGAACTCGTTCGCCCACTAGTGGGCGAATAAGCTGTTCGCCTACGCTCATTTTAGCGACCTATAGCTATTTACTCACTCACGCTCATTTTAGTGACTGTTTACGCACGGTTGTAGATATTATAACATAAGAACCACCTTCGTGATTGATAATTATTACAATAATTGCTCCGTTACATTTAACACTATTTTAAACTGTTTTACATCCGAAACAAGCTAACTCAGCGATTTTCAACAAATAAAAACACGATGCGGGAAGAAATAAGACGATATCATTTTGACAATATGGGGCATTGCGAAATTTTTAGTGGCTAACACACAGGTGACGCCATTCTGAGATTTTGGGCAGACAGACTCGCTACGCTCGTGAGGCAACACGCGAGTGAAATCTCCTCTTTCTCCCACTAGTCGCACAATATACCATTTTTTTGCATAAACATTGGATTTATCGATTTTTATCGTCGAAGGAACAATTTTGTATTACATCGCAAAAGTTTTTTTTTATGATACAAAAATGTAATAGAGTTGACATTTTCAAACGTTGAAATTCGAAGAATTAAAGAATTTAAAAGTTATTTAAATCCGAAAATGGAAGTGTTTTAGAATTGAAGATTTTCGAAAATCCTCAAAACTTACTCTGCAACTTTTTTTGCCACAGGCACAGTTGGTTTTTGCGTCATCGGATTTTTCGTTGGATTGTAATAAATTAGATCGTACATTGTGAGTTTGCTTTTGTCATGTACAAAATTTTCGCCTCTGAGCATGAATTCTCGCCTGGCTTCGGCTAACTTTCGGGAGGATTCGTTCATTTGCCCTTTGCGTTTTTTTGGAGCTCCGAAATTTGCGCTCGAAGTGTCTTGGTTGCTTTGTATAGAGCGCACAGAGCAAATGGAGTCCGTTCGAGTTCGGTTCGAGGCAACCGGAGAAGCCTGAAAACAATGATTATGTTTTGATTAGCATTTTTGTGACATTTTTGTTGATTAATTATGTTTGAATAATTAGTTATTTTTGATGATGGGTTTATACATTCGGCAAATGCGGTCTTTTGGAATCGTCTTCGGACTCGCTCGCGCTCGCTCCACTTCCTTGGATGCTATTTCGCCGAATTCGCCCAGGTCCATCCAATCTTGGCGTCGGACGCATAAAACACCGGCTTGGGATTTTTATAGGTGAAACTGGAAAAATTCGAGTTTTTTAAATTTTGGAAATGATCAACACTTAAAAAATTGACAACATTTCAAAATTTGAGTGAGGAAAAAGATTTTTCTCCAAATTTGAGTACTGTTTAAAAATAAATCGAAAATTGTGAAAATTTAGTGCAAGTTAACAAAAATGAGATAATTTGTTTAAATTTCTTCAACATTTCGGAAAAACTTGAATGAGTAATCAAATATTTTTACAATCTAGACAACTACGAAAATATTAAAAAATATTTGAATGGATTATCAAAACTTATTTTTTTCTAACCGAATAATTAAAAAAACATGAAAACCATCATTTTGGTTTTACATTTCTTACCAGTAATTGGATTTTTTTGGGGAGATTCCACTTGAGCATTTTGTTCATTTTCACTAGAAGAATTATTTACAACTTTTTCTTTCTCATGTAAAATATCTATCTCTTTTTCTACAGTTTTTTCATTATTTATAATTTCATTTTGTTCAACATTCTCTACATTTTCTTTTTCCACTTCATTTTGTTTGATGTTTTCTACATTTTCTTTTTCATTTTCTTCATGATTTTTTTCTATATTCTTTACGATTTCTAATTCATTTTTGTGAACATTTTCAGATTTTTCTTCTTCGTTATTGTTTTCGAGTTTTACGGAATTTTCAGAATCTTTCTTGATTTCGTCATTTTCTGGCCTAATTTTTTGGCGCACTGGAATTCGCACGATCGGTTTTATTCTCGCCCGCCGCATTTTTCTGTAAAAATATATAATGGTTATAAACATTGTTTGGAAACATTTTTTATCAATTTTATTTCAATTTAAATAAATGATTGTCATTTTATATTACTTTTTTGGAAAATTTTCAAACATATTTTCTTAAATCCGAATCGAAAATTTCCATGAAATTTTGCAAGCTCGTAATCATATTTTAGAAATTCAAATTTCCAAATCTTTGAATAAAATTTGACGAATTTTAAAACTTTTAAAAACCCACAAAATTAGATACAAAATTTTCTAATTTAAAAAATTCAGGTTTCAAGATTTTCAAACTGCAAATTTCAAGGTAAAAAATGCCAAATTCAAAAACTTGACATTTGAAAGTTTTCCGAAGTAATCAATTATCATCTTCAATTCAAACATTCAAAAATGCAAAGAAAAAAAAAATTAGAATAAAATTCTCAACCACATAAATATTATGCAACACTTCCCTAAATGTCATCAGAAAAAACGTCAAAAACAACGAAAAACAAACAGAACCAAAATAATGAAAAAATAGAACATCGCAAAAAACGCAAAAATATATCAATAAAAATCTCCATACATCAAAAAGTACACACCAAACAAAAACAAAACAACTCCCGAAAACCACAAAAAAGGTATGAAAACTCAAAAAATCCACAGAAATGTCTACAAAAACAACAATAGTAAAAAAGTACAACTCCAGTAAAAAATACAGCCTAAAAAACGCTGAAATATCTTCCATCTGTTCAATCAAAATTATGCAGGTTTTCCTTCATATGTACTCACATTTTACCGAAAAACTGTTGATTTTTACAATCAACAAAAACTGTTATCACACAATTCCGGCGCGTGACATCTGAATTTCAAAATTTGCGACCCCCAAAATCTCCACGTGCTATTTTATCGAGACGTCGCGACATTGTTTACCATTGTTTACTAATTTTCTAAAGAAAGTGGACAGATGTAAGAATTCAGATGTATTCTAAAACCTCGCGTGAAACTGTCATCCAATTTTTTCACAAACAAATCCTCGAAAACAATACAGTTTCACCGAAAAATTGTGTCAATGATAGAAAATTAAACTTTCACTTGGATGAAAGCACGCGAACTTTTTTTTCTTCATTTTTCGTTGTTCATTATGTACAATTGAGGGTGCGGCTGCAACAACGACTCAGACGTTCGGCCTAGTACGTCGGGGTAGGGATAACGCGATGCGCGAACGTGAATTTCCATGAAAATCGA
>JAPYZK010004073.1:0-10941 GCA_030522785.1 Platygaster equestris
GCCACAAATATTAAAAATTATTAAGGGGCCGTACTTGAATTACGTAAGACGTTTTTCGCCCATTTCCGACCCCACCCCCCTCCCCCCATGTAAGATTTCATAAAATCCGGTCGACCCCTCCCCCCTTCCTCCCAAAATCTTACGTAAGAACGAACATTTTGTGAATTACCTAACATGTCATGAAAATAAGTATGCTATGTCTATGAAAGGCATCGTAAGGACTATTTTTTTTTTTTTTTTCAAAATACCCTTTTTACAATGTGCTAGATTTTTCAAATTTTCGAGAATTCGGGGGGGAGGGGGGGGGGGGGGGCTTCAGCTCCTTCCCTGGCTACGTGCTTGCATTCCATTGTAGACTACCTTTTCTCGTGATTTTCTTGACCTGATCGAGAACCAAACGTTTTTCCTTCGCCACCATTGAGTTCGGGTTTCCTATAGTATACTGGTTTTGTGTAACGCGAACTTTCTTGAAACATATTTTCCCCACAATATCGTACTCCATAGACATAATAAGACAAATATTAACGACGAACGATCCGAATAAAAACCAGAGATTGGTGCTCAGATCAAACTCTTCTTCAAATTCTGGACTCTTGTGTTTCATGTACACCGAGAATGATCCTGATCCTGCTGAGGAAAAATTTGAAAGATTAAAGCAACATTTCACGATTTCTGTGTAACATTATGTTCTGTGTTGTTTATTATGAGGATGTATACTATTTCTTCCTATGGATCTCGCATGGTAAAACATCGATAGTCCAATCGCCAAATTTGTTTGTGGCAATAAATGGAGCAGCATAAGAGAAACTTTGAAAAAAATTTGTGGAATTTTGCCAGTTTCTTGTAATTCAATCAATATGCACCAAAAAATTGCTGTGAAAAATAAAATGCATTATAAGAATATGAATGGAATATTATTTGTTTATGAGTAGAGAACTCACGAAAAACTTACAAAAGAGCAATGTTACGTAAATCATGAAAGTCACGATGGTTCGGATTGTTCGTGTGAATAAACTCAATACATAGAGCATAGGTAGAACACTCGCAGAGAATGAGGTGGTCAGAATTAACATTACAGCTGGAAAATAATGGAAATGAAATAGATAACTGACAATGATTTATCAGCCTGAATCATTGCAATAAGTGGAATTTTTGAAAACTTATCGACAGGCACATGTTAAGGATTTTTCGGGTCCAAGACATATTTGGAAAGATTATCCAAAATTAATTGATCTGATGAAAAAACATTGGGTTGAATTTGATGAAATCTTTACAGCAGTAAAAACTATTAAAAAAATTAAAAAATTTAGATGGAATCATAGGAAATTTCCAATTTCTCTCAGAAGTAATTCAATTATTGTCACCATTTTTTTGAAACCTCCGAGAATATACAGAAATTATCATTCAAGGCAATTTATGCAAGAAATCTTGACGAATCTGCCTAATACTATACACTAATAATGTTGAAAATGTGAATCCTCACCGATTTCAGTTGACCCAGAAACGACATCAAAATAAACCAAACAACCAACACTGATTGTGGAAACAATAAACAACAACAAAAAGTCAAATATGAACATCGTTCCCCAGTATAAAAACAATGTCACTCCAGACATCAATTGCAAGTGTTTCATCCCAGAATGTATTTCTTCTTGAGCGTGGACAACAAAATAAATGTTCATCAAAAACATGGAAACCGCAAAGAACAGAAAAGTCATCGAGTCATCTCCCCTTTTTTTACGTAAACTTCGATCTTTGTCAGGTAATCGTTGCAAATTCGCTTGAATGTTCCAAGAATCATCCAATTTACTCTTCAAAACAGAATTCGAGAGTAAATTTACAGAAATCGGTAAGGAAAATCGAGCTCGTGTCGTGAATTCAGTGACTATTTCCGAGGAACCGAAATTTGTGACTGAAAAAAGTCCTGGAAGAAGCAAATAAAAACTTTTCAGATCATGAGTCTATCATTGGACCGAATTATCGTAAACTTGAGTTAATTTTGAGTTTACTGTAATTGGGAACTTCGAACACGTCATCAGTGAAGGAAAAGCCCCGGTTCTCCAAAAATTTGGTGTATTTTTTTTCCGCGAGACTCTGAGTTCCGAAAACGTTGAATTCTGGATTTATGTACGATGATAAATCTATGGGAAACATCCGTAAATCGCGATCACTCAGAAAATTCAGATTCGGAAGTATCACTGCAATCACCGGGAAAAGAATCTGTAGAAACAAAAAATGCCAGTCTAGTTTTCGGTGATTTTTTTCTCGAATTTCGTTTCGTAGTGTTTTACGTACCAAAAACAATAATAAAAACGGATTCTTTACTGTAAAAACGAATTTTTTCACAAATAACGCGAACATTCTCAGTACTGCCAATTTCATTCCAGTGACTTTTTTTGGATGAGGAGAAGACGATGATCTGTCGACTTCGGAATTTTCCGACTTTAATGCAATTTTCCTATAATCATGATGAAATAGAAATTATTATAGGTCAAGTTTTGAAAAAACAAAGTGCAAAATGTAGAATTTACCCGGAAAATATTTTTTCCATTGTGACCAGAGAAACGCTTATCCCAGTGACACCGAAAATTTTTTTCCGAGATTCCAGATTATCCAAGGCGTCAGGCAAATCATCTGTTCTCGGCAAACTTATTTCCATTCTCGTTTCATTTGCGTGTAGAATCTTTCCATCTGTATTAAAAGCGTTCAAGACATTTTCGGTGATGCATTTATTGTCGATTGACAGTGAAATTTGTACGTCGCCTTCGCCTAGTAAAAAGTCAAATAACTTTTGAATCAGGACGATTATTGCGAAGAAAATTAACGACGTACCATAGAAATCTTTGATAAATTTGAAAGTGCTGTTGGAGCGCAAAGTGCCCTGGTGCAAAATAGCAACTCTGTCACCCAAAACTTCGGCTTCTTCCAAGTCACTAGTCGTTATAACGATCGTTTTCTCCGCCTTCAAACCCTGTGAAAAAAAGTTCGTCAATTCTTGATGTCACTCCTAATCTGTGTAATTTTTAGTAACTAGAAATATAACACTGTGCGACAGAATTCAGCTTTGGAATAATGAATTCGAATTTGATAGCTGATATCGCAAGTATTGGTACTCATAAGACGATTTGTCAAGGGATTTTGTTACGTTAGCTCGATTAAGCGAGTTGTTAATAATGGGTGTTAATTTTGTTGAAATCGCCAATTTTATTTATACTGATCTTTTGGATCGATATTTTTTTATTTTTGCAACTTGCAATTTTTCGAATGAAATGATGCTAAAAATGTATTTCTCGACTCAAAAAACCTATAATTCGTTTTTTTACGACTTAAAAGAGCTAAAATTGGCGATTTTAACAAAATTAACCTTTATTGTTAATAACTCGCTTAATCGAGCTAACCTAACAAAATCACTTGGCGAATCGTCTCATGAGTACCGATACTTTCGATATCAGCTATCAAATTCGAATTCATTTTTTTGGTTTTTCACAGTGTAAAAGTACGAACGAGTAGTATTTCCCAGATTTCGTGACGACTTTCCTGGTCCAATTCACAAGTTGGTTCATCCAGAATCAAAATCTATAATAAAATGGAAAAATTCGATTTTAAATGATTCCACTGCGATGGAGTTACGAAAGCTGTACTCTAGAAGTCATTAAAAAAGGGGGGGAAGGACATTTGAACTGACTAAAAATGTAATTCCTTAAAAAAAATATATATAAATATTTTATCCACAATTTTTGACTGTATCATTCATGTACGTAGATAATTTTTCGGGTGCAACTACTTACACTTGGCTTTCCGATAAGTGCTAAGGCCAGATTAAGTAATTTTCTCTCATTCATGAATAAATCCGCTGGAAACGTGTTTCGTTCGTTCGTCATATTGAATTTTGTCAACAATTTTTCTATATCTTCAATGATTTCGGTTTGACTGTCTTCGCTGCGTTTCAACTGCAAAATAAATTATTCGATTGTCAAAAAAAAAGTTTCCCAATGATTCAAGAGAAGAAGAAAAAAGTTATCCCGTACAATGCCAGTTAAAAAAAGTTGTTGAAAAACCGTGAGATCTGGGTAAAACACGTCTTCTCGTAAGCAAAATCCTACATTCTTATAAATGTTGTTCATATTTTCTCTCACATTTTTCCCATCGACTATGACTGTTCCTTCGCTTGCACCTGTCATGCCTAAAATTCCATTATAACCTTCAAAATTTTACCTTCAATCTTGAGACTATTGACTTCCAAAAAAAATTTCTTCACAGTAATTTACCGGTTATAATTGACACCATTGTTGTTTTTCCCGCGCCATCATAACCCAGCACACATGTGATTTGATCTTTGTAAAAATCCAGAGAAACGCCGTCCAAAGCATGAACAGACTGTAAAGAAAGTAAGAGTCAAGAAAAATGGATTGAAGAAAGAAATACATAGGAAGTCTATTACTATAAATGTCTATTGTTAGGAATATGATAAAACCTAGAGGCGAATGAATTGATAAAACACTCCATGATGACAAAATCTGTAAAGAAGCGTAAATATTGTATGACTGTGTGAATCAATGTAAATTATCACCATATATGAAACAATATTACTGATCTGCTTACGTTCCGACGACTCTTTTAGAAACTTATGAAGAAGGCTTGAGCTGGTACGTAAATTCAATAAATGGTATAAACGAAAAACAATATCAATTGAGACATTTTATACAAAATATAATATCAGCAGATCAAGTTGATGAATACTTACTCTCCTGCAAAATATCCCACTTGAAAACGTTTTTTTTAGATTCCGGATTTGTATTCCGGGTACGGAGCCTTCCGGTGGCGATTCAAAAGGTTCTGCAGGTTCTGCATAATCCAAGTTCTCTACCACTTCTTCGCATTTTTTTCTTTTCTGAATGGAAAGTGTCTTATATCATATTGTATTATTAGGCAGGGTGTATAAAAATCGATTCAATGGGTGGAAAGGTCGATTCTTCACACCAAACTGCCCTTAATGGAAAATCCCCTTGACTTGAGGGTTAATTCTCAACTTGAGGATTAACCCTGGAAGTTAAGTGTTGACCCTGAATGTTGAGGGTCAGCCCTGAAGTTTTGTCTTCGGAATGACCCTCGTGTTGAAAGGAATTTCCGTAAGGGTGAGACATTCTTCGGTCGTTTTCAGTTAAAACCAGCAGTAAAGGAGTTTTTGACATACAAAGCTGAACAATCAGTTCGCGGTCAACATTAGTTGTCAATAACTTAGTCAATTTAGAGTTAACACAAAAAAGACTTGAGAATTTTCGTCTTAAATCATAATAGAGAATTTGTTTTTTTCCAAATCGAAGGCAATTTTATTAAATCTGAAGGTGATTCGATAAAGTGCTGTTGTCAAAGTTGTAATTATTCAACTCACACAGAATTTAAAATTCATTCTGCGATGCTGCTAACGTACCTGGAGAAAGAACAAAGGGTGTTTCAAGTATTTACGTTTCCCTGGTTTCACATCTTGGATGTAAATAGTCAGGAAGAAGTAAATAATTGTACCAAGCAGAGAAAAGATTATTGATATTCCCACACTTCGCTCAGCTGAGTGTTTCAGGTCCCAGGCACTGTATAAGTTGTGCCAGTGTAAGCCATTACCTGATAACAGCATAAATCATCGACTAATTATAAGTATATTATTGTGCGACTAGTGGGAGAAGGAGAAGATTCAATGAGCGGGAAACTGCTGCACGAGCGTAGCGAGTGCAGTAACACGCGAGTGGAATATTCTCCGACAACCAACACTAGCAGTAACACTTTACTCAACAACCGCGAGGAATATTTGATTCCGGGGCCCGCTGAGAGAAGAAACAATATTGGATTACCTAATTGATTGACGCAACGATCGCCCTTAGAGCTTTGCTATGTACTTCAGGGCGTTGGAAACTAATCATCCCCTTCATCGCTTTGATTTCCTTCAGGATTAATTATTACGCTATTCGATACTTTTGCGAAACAACAACGAAAACATTTCAGCAATAAATAGTTTTGTAATTTTGAGGTTAATATGGGGAGTTAGACGTTTCGATATATGTCGAGTTGCTCGTCCGCCATCTTGTTTCCATTATCGCTGGAAACAAGATGGTGTTAATGTTCAAAATATGACTCTGTTTTGTTTACAAATCGCTATAATGTTGTTTGGAAACAATATAAATATGACAAGTCAACAATTTGAGAACAACAGTAAAGTGATTTATGAGTCGCAACATCTCCGACGTTCGTGTGAACGTCCCCTTCACCAACCTGTGGGAGAAGTAAATAAACGCGTGAGAGAAGTGCTCACTTCTCCCACAGGTTGGTGTTTTCTCCCACGCTATACGTCAAGAATTAGGTAATTCATGATTTCCCCCACTCTCAGTAGGGCGCTGAAATTCCATGAAATTCCGAATTTCATCGAAATCATTTCACAAACATGAAAAATTTCTATTCATGTTATATTTACTATTCGAAAAAAGCCTCGTCATAAAATAGTCATCAATGATCAGTTTCTCGAATCCCGGAAGAATTTCAAATTTTACTTACCGTACAATTCGTAACTGTACACGTCATGAAACATTACAATAAACAATAAATTCGGGAAAAGAACCCCACAATAAGGCATGGCCGATTCCAAAACATCTAATCCAGGGAAAATCAAGCTCGTCAAAAGAACAGTAACAACTATTGCCAACTTTGCAGACACGCCTGTAAAATGACATGTAAATAGAAATTTTATGGTTATACTATTTATCTTCCGAAAATTTCGCTTACTTTTTTCAAACAGCGAACCAATAAACATTCCAAAACTCAACAAATGCGTAGCATTGGAAATTAGGGCAAACAAAATTATAAGTCCATCACTCTTGAAGAAATCAACTTTGATCATTATCACTGCTGAAATGAGGGACAGGAGACTGCATGTGAGGCTACTGATAAAAAAATTGAGTATATTCTGCATCGTTGATATTCCACTTGTTCTTAAAATTATCTGAAATCAATTCAAAATATAAACATGTCCTGGTAATTAAAGAGTTCTAGATATTCTAGAAATTCTATAATCCTAGAAAATAGAATTTTTCTTACATTTGCCCCAGAAGATTGTTCCTTTGTGATGAAAGTAGAGTCATGTAAAACCGGAGCGAGAAAAGCGATGAATTTCAAGAGTAGAGAAAAAAATTGGGACACGCATTTTTCGGCGGATTCTTCTCTGTGTAGTTTTGTCTTTCCTATGAACTGAAAACGATGTGAGGTGATAAAAAAATAGAAATGCATTTTGCGTTTTGTCGAATTTTGATCTTGATGTTGCAATAAAGATTTAGACGATCATGACGAATTTCGGATTTAATCTGTTTCTGAAACCTCAGAAGTACTTTATTTGATTTATTTGGAATTCATGCGAATTCTTGCCATACTCTACTCAATTAAATTTAAATGATAAAACATCAAAGTTTTGTGACAATACTGGAATTTGAATTCAATTGAAATTTCATCCGTTGAAGTAACGTGCAAAATTAATTCGGAAAATTATTTTTGCAAGCATCGAAAAATATGATGATAAAATTTTTGATCGCTGTTTTTGATGGCTTTTTCAGAAATTCTGAAAATTCAAAGAAAAATTATAACACTCTTTTGATTAGAAAACGTTTGAATCATTCTGAATTCCCCAAAAATATCCAAAAAAATTTGTTTGATTTTGAAAAATTTTCGAATTGTCTATAATTCATTGTCTCATAACATAAATTTTAGCAAGTCAGTACGTGAACCGCCCTCCCCTTTTTTTCATTGTGTCCTCCAGAAATTGATATTAATACTCCTTAATTAATCCTCTCTAATAAAATAATGAAAAATCATTACTTTGAGGCGTGTAAAAGTACCATCCAACGTCTTATTTATATACTGCATTTCCAGACAAAATTGCAAAGGCACGAAACTTGTTTCAGAGGGCGAGAGCATAAAATTATCGATTTTTCCATCAGTTCTGATTTTGTAATTGAATATTTCCGGTAATAAACTCTCGTCAATGATGACAATCGTATCAGTTCGGAAACCCGATTTCAGGTAATGGTCGAGAGCTCGAGTTTCATTTTCAAATCCAATCATTCCTGTAATAAGAAACTTCCGTTCATTAATTTTTTAATATTATATATTCAGAGATACTCCAGGAAATTAAATACGGGTTTTTGAAAAATATCACTCCGTAAGAGAGTGTAAAATCCGTGAATGTTAATATTGTTACACTTTCACTCTTTCCAATGGAATTTTCGGAATTTTTTAAGTTCCAAGTACAAAAATTAATTAATTTCCGAGTTCAGAACGAATTCCATCATCGTATACATAATATATATCCAAATCCAAATGTTTGGATTTAAAATTTGCTGTTTTCTATATAATTTCATAACATTCAATCTATACGTATTTTTTATTCATTTCGTAAGTTACTTTACTGTAAGATGACTTTGAATTCAGGAATTCAAGAAATGTAAAAAAATGCGATGATTGAACGGCTGTATACAATAACCGGTTGCGCGCCTGGAAAATATCACTATACGCAACTGATTATAGCATTACATGTTGAACATTTAAATTCAAGGATTTCCTCGGATCTAACGTTCATTTCCAAAGTGAATAGAAGATTACTAACGGAATCCTTGATTTGTACACTCCTTCCCCACATTATCCATGAGTTTTTCAATGAAGGCATTTTTCGGTGCGTAATAAATATTCGTCATCAGTCTTATTTTCGACGAATTGAAGATGAATTCTCCAGGGCTTGTTAAAAAAAATCCGTCCAGCACTCGGACCATCGCAAAGCTGAATATTGGTATAATTAAATGGAATAGCAACAGTCCGATCCAGTGATTTTTCCGTACATAAAAACTTTTCAGCATCAAGATCTTGAATTTTCGGAAATTTTCTTTGAGGACGTCGAGTTTTTTAACCAGTTCGGCAGCCATTTTTAAAACCCTGAAAAAGAAAAAAAAATTCTTCACTGGATTTTGCATCAGAGGGTTATTTTTGCGAATAATTCTGTCAATTTTCGAAATTTTGGACTTATCGAAGTAGAAATTTAATGTTGATGAATGACGGTCATCATTCTAGGTCATCATTATCAGTGTAAGATTGATGGATTATTTGTTGTGCGAATATAATCCTCATTTCACACGTATAAAAGAGCACGAATCAACTGACACACGAATTTCATATTAAATAATTTTGTTCCATCGAACTTACATTATTACGATTTAAAGTGCGTACTTACTTGATTATGCAAATTTTTCTTCCAGGAATCACAGGAAATTTTCACACTCCCGATCAACTGTTTCGTCCAGAAAAAATATGGATATCCACGATAATTTAACAATGCATTAAGAATCTATTGAGAAATGTATAATGGATTGATTTCGTGACTTACACTCCAAAGATGACGAACAACAAGTGAAGAAAACGATTATATACGTGCTTATCTCTGGCTTATACCATGGTGAATACGCAACAAAAATAAATAAAAATTTCGGATACCCGAAAATTTTGGTCGTGGAACTTGTTATGGTAGATATTCGTGTTGTATTCACTTTTGCGTTTGAATTTACTCAGAATTAACACCAACCTTATTCTATACAGTATTTTTCGATTCATATATATAGATGAAAACTCCACGTGGATTTACTATGTGTCTTCATTATGTGTCAAATTTATGTAGTAATTTTACGTCGTCTTTAATTAGGTAGATTCACGGGAAATTTGATTGAAATGAATATCGTGGTTCTTTCCATGGATTTTTTCAATTATGCAAACTTGCACCATATTTTTTCACACCTTTATGGAATTTAGATATTCAGAATTCGGAAAATGCGTAGTAGATCGAAAAGCCTAAATTTTATCTACATCGAAGAATATGATCTTTATTTTTACCATTTTTTTCGAAATGAGTGAATGGATGAATATTAAAAAAGAAATTGCTCAAACCCATATAAAATGTCAATAATTGAAGATTCTGAGTAGTGATTTCTCGTAACAGAAAACATTGTCCTTGAGTCGACTTGCTTTTTCATGAGCACGGGACATAGTGTTATTGTTGGGCGAATATTCTTTACGTGTTTAATTTACGAAAAAATATTTTAAATAACGTCATTGTTTCGTCGAAAATATCCTCAATTTTCGTACTTAATTATACATATTGATGTCATTAATTACGATTTATGATCATACTTTTCAAAACTAAATGTACTTTTCGAAACTATTTCAAAACGGTGTCATTATATTGCAGAGAAAATTATTTATAACAAAGAATTTATTGATATTTTATTACGATCGGTTTTTTTTAGTTCGAATCTTTTTGCTTGTGAATAATTTTTTCATACGTACACTGGAAGGACTAATTTTCCTTCCAATTTTCAAAAAACTACAAAGTCAAAATGTTTCCCTCATTTGGTCACCTTGAAAAATTTCGAAAAAGTTCTTCATAAACTCGCCTCACGAGGGTCGAAATTCCTTACGATTTTTTCATCAATATATTTAAATTTTCGACAGTTTTTGAAAATCAAGAATATTTGTTAGTAAAAATGGTGGGGAATTTCATATTTTACCATCTGCATTAGACTCAATTATTCAAACAATTTATGAAACTTTTTTTCCTGTACATTAATACGTTGACCTCTATAAATAAATCTGGAAAAAATTGATTGGAAGACCAAAAATTTCCGTTCAATTTATTGGGGGTAAAAACACCCAGAGTTCCACGTATCAGTGTCAACGGATAGGTATGGATTTGAGTGCAGAAATGAGCAGTTTTCATTCGTTCTTCGAATTTCACATAAGACTCATGTGTATCAGTTTCATCGTACCCAGTATCCACATTACGATCGTTTTCCAAACGTTTTCTGAACAGATATCTAGACACGATGGAATTATGCCATAGTACTATGTAGCATGATGTCTGCA